>JAQQZY010000015.1:19059086-19074623 GCA_030068375.1 Ostorhinchus rueppellii
TTTCATGAGAGTATTTTTTCACCAAAGTAACTGTACTTCTACTTAAGTACAGAATGGGAGTACTTTTGCCACCTCTGCCGACAAGAGGGCGAGACTCAGCTGTTGAGGAAGAATATCAGCTTTGTGTTCAACTAAACAGGCCCAGGTTTCACATTAAAGTGAGACTAGATTTGCATTAGATTCCAATAAATATAATTTTTGTAATATTTTTGGTTGGTGGCTCAAAAAAGGTTGGGAATCACTGGACTATGGGATGTGAACTTCTGATCAGTCATTTGGATCGTTTCTGTTGTCAGCAGGATTTAAAAAGAGCAAACATTTGTTTTTGATAAGTAGCTTCACCCAACCATGAGTGAAAGACAAGTTTTTGTATCATCATTTATATTCTGTGAAAAATGGCCAAAGGATGACAAATTCTGCTGGAGTATGTCACCTTATGAGCACAACTATATGAGTCACATTGCAGGTCATACGACGCAGGAGGCAAAAGAATCCAACGTGTCTTCATCTAATTTCCGAGTACCTGACACACACTGCATGTAGCGATCCACCAATCACAATCCTCCTTAATCAGTTTGTTGAAGCAGACCACACCCCTGCACATGGAGTGAGTCACTGGTACTATTGGAAAAGGAGCAACGAACAAGAGAAAAATCACTGAAAACAAAGACTTGGTACCAAAAAGAAAAGCAACGTCAGTTATCTGGAGTAGATTGTTTGGTTTTTTTTATATTAAATTTAGCAATTCTTTGATTATTTTACCCTGCTGACATGTTTCACCTATACTGTCAATCTTACTAATTTTATGACAAAGAATTGCTAATTTATCTGGAATTATTTTGGCTACAAGGATGATATTGAAACGCGTGTTGTGTCGACACTGCCTTTCACCTGTTGCCACGAGAGCTAACAACTAATTTGATCATTTACGTCAGCACCACACAGCTATTATATTCTATTTTTTCACATCGCAGGGTTAAAGAAATTGCAATGTCAGTTTTTTCTGATATTGTGCAGCCCAAGTAAGAACTAAAACTAAGAAAATAGTGCTGTTGGATTATGTGTCATTACAAAAACCAGAGATTTGTGCTACTACTGTGTTTTCAGTGCAAGTGTCATGTACATGGTGTATTTGTTATTTTTGTGACAGCTTAAGGATTGTAATAAAACACTTTTAAAAACTCTTTATTTTTTCTCTATATACAGTCAGTGAAAGCATCACAAGCACAACCCCGTGGTAACCAGGGAGCACTAAGTCACCTATCTAGACTGCTTTGGTTACTGAGCATAATCAAAGCATGATTTGTGGCACAGCTGTGTGAAGGTATCAAGCAGCTTGTTCCGTGTTTCTCTTCCGTCTGCGTTCAGCTGCTGAGTGTTTGGTCTACACAGTACCACAGATGGACAGGAGAGGAATGCAATCTACTGTGAACCGCCAGCATTTAACTACCACTGGCACTACAGACAAGTAAAGTTTCCTGTTAACAAGTCCACAAAACAGACGGGACTGAATGATCCAAACAGCACACATACAGATGTTAATGCACAAAGAAGGAACAGGTCACACCCATATACATCTGAACAGATCAAGCACCTTTTCATCTACAGAAAAAAATCACCACAACTCTCAAATAAAAATCAAAAATGAAAAGTCAAGACGGCACAAGGCGTTAGTATGAAGCTATTGGCTGAAACAGATTTATCCCTTTCTTTGTACCTTGTCATGGGACAAACACCTAAACAGTTAGAATCTGTTTTTTTCCTCACATTAAGACTGATTTGATCTTTATTTGGCTGTACTGCTGGCACTAAATGTCAAAGTTGAATTTTGGGAATCAATATTGCATAAACACAGAAAAGGCAGCATTTGGTCTTCGACATTGTGTTAAAAAAAAAAAAAAAAAAGGTAATTCCTCACACAGGGAGCTCATGGGACTGATCCTCCCCATCAGCCTTTTCAAGTTAACACACAAACATCTCAGTCACCAACAGGTTTTCACTGTGACACAACAGTGCTCCCATTTACAACAGTGCAATTCTTTGATCTGTAGTCACTGTGGGCGGTGGAGGGCGATGTAAAATTCTTCTTAATCAGCAGGATGTGAAATAAAAAATAAATATCTGTAAATTAAGTGGAATTTTTAAAAGGTTTGCAGTAATGGAATTATTTACTAGAACTATACACAATTTCAAGTCATGCTTTCAAAACAAAAGTAAGACAGAACGTACCATGGAAAACTAGGGAGTTGTACTGTGGATGTGGGCACAACATGTCATCTGTTCCTTAAAGAACCCTCTGAATTCAATCATCCATCTTCTGAACCCGCTTTATCCTCACTAGGGTCACAGGGGTCGCTTGGAGCCTATCCCAGCTACTTAAGGGCGAGGGCGGGGTACACCCTGGACATGTCACCAGTTCATCGCAGGAACCCTCAGAATTACTGAATGGAAATCGTATCATTCAGCTGAACCTGGTTCAGTATGTAACAGAATATTGGAAATCACAGTTTCACAGAATGTAAAAACTAAGAATCACAGAACAGGGACAATGTCTTTAAGGACTAGTAGTCAGCTCTCTCCTTTTCATCCTCTCTTCCATCTCCTATTCTCCAAGCTGGCACAAGCACATTCATTTTTGTGGTTTCAGTGATAGGACTGTAATGGCACTACACAAGCAGACTGTGGCCATGCACATACACAATTACACAATACAGACATCTCCAGATGAATCTAAAGCTAAGGTAGTTCATTCAAGACTCTGAGCCCTCATTCAGGGCTCACACCTGCTCATCCTCCTTTTCCAACCCTTCATCCTTGTCCATCGGGTTGTGTTGGCAGTGAGGGGCAGATTAAGGCTATGTGCATCCAGACTCGCTGCTCTTCAGCTCTGTGCTGTCGGCTTCTGAGTGCTTCTCTGAGGTACCTGATAGGTCAGATCCTCTGTAGGCGTGACCTGTCCAGTGGCATTTTTTGGTGTATCGTATGCCGACCTCCCTGACTGGCCGGTGTCTGTCTTTGTGAGCATGGAGGCGGGACCAGCACCTTTGAAGGACTGACTCATAGAGGAGCCCCCCGATAGGTGGCAACCCATGTCAACTATAATAGGCGTGGCGTATTCAGCTCCTGAAGCTGGTAGAGGTTCTGCATAGGCGTGGTACAGGTCTGGGGAGATAGGGGCGTCGTACAGGTCTGGATCTGTATATCCTGGATCCGGTCCCTCATCTGGTTTAAAGGTCGAACGTGGACCCAGTGTTGTTACACCACTGACCAACGGCTGGGCATATTCTGAAAAGAACACAAAATTAATACTGAAGAAGTCACCAAAACCCACTTTGATTAAAGCTAAAACTATTTAAAAAACAATACTGGCAGTGGAAATTTAACATAACAGTGTTATTCAAATAAAATAGAAAATATCATGTTTCTTGTGGGCTGCACTAACATGTTTTACCAGTTCTGAGGAGCATTTCTTGGTTTGGAAGAGAGTAAAGTTTATGGAACTTCTAGATTACAATAAATATATATTAAAACAGATGGAGGATTTGAATGAAGTATATTTTTCTTTTATCTTTACAACTGATCATCTTTAAAGACTTGTGTGCAATTTTCATTACTTCCAGAGGTTATTATTGTAATGAAGAAAGCTCTTATTAGCACACGCATAAAACCGCACTACAACAAATTCTTCCGTTTTCATAAGCGGTCCACGGTCTCTACATTCTGTAGTTTCGTTAAAGCATGATCAATAGGTATTTTCCCAAAAAATAGAAAAAAAATTAGACCAATGTTAATGACAATCTCATAATCCAATCAAATTTTAAGGCGTATCAAAATCATACATTTAGAGGCTTAAATTAAATAATGGATTTTTACACTTTTTCTGGGAATTTCAGAATCCCTGATTAAACATCTGAGTTTGGAAACCAGTGACTCAAATACAACAAAACAAAAAAATACTGCTAACTGATCTGCAACATCTACTATACAAGTTAAATATATTGCCATGACTGCATTATAACAGCTACTCGTATCTGTTGCTGTGTAAAGCAGCAGTTGTGGACAGTACCTGCAGGTTCAGCATGTAGTCTGGGTACAGCGCCTCTCCCTGTTATCCGGCCCACCTCGCTGCTGCTGTACCGAACTGAATCCTCAGTCTCCACCATCTTGGATGGCAGCAGTTGCTTCATACTTTTCCACCAGTCTGTAGCAAATGCACAATGAAATATACAATCACTACTAACAGAACCGACGTCACATATGCCATGAGTCTTCACGTAGACTGATACGTACCTGTGCGATCCCAGTGAGGAAGATCATATGTTCCTTCAGTGCTCTTTTTTCTGTGGAAAGTCAAGGAAATATAATGGCTGATGGTATTTGTCACAATTTGAGTGATTTTTAAGTGACGGTAACTAGGGGAAAATGTACCTGTTCCTCCATTGCCAAGCACAAACTACAATCACAATGAGAGCTGTCAGAACCATGACCAGCACAGGGACCAGGACCGCAGCCAGGGCCACATCTAAAATGCAAAGAGAAAGCAACACACACTGTTCAGAAACATTTCTAGGGCAAACAAAGCAAGCACTTTTGGAACAATGTGACAAACCTTTGCCAGTGTGTGGGGGCATTGTGGTATTTCTGATGTCTGGTGTGTGTGTGGTTTGGTCGAGCTGAGGCGGGCGCTTTGTGCCCCCAGCGGGACGGGTAGGACGAAAGGGGGGCAACATCCTTGGTCCTGCCGTTGGATCCTGCCTCCTCGCTGAGAAAGCAATCAATATTAATTCTCACCACATTTTCAGACTTGAACTGTTTTTGTTGTTGGGTATTTTTAAAAAAAAATAAATTTATGGACTCTTGTTACCTGAAGGAATCTGGCAGCCGAGTAACTCCAACTTCAGCGCAATTCTCTGGTGCCATGCTGTAGGATTTATCCTCAGAAATCTGGCCTTGATAGGAAGAATGAAATTATTCCTCACCTCGTGGTCGTAGTTGATGTTGCCTTGGAAAATCTACCATAAAAACAAGAAGGGATAGATCAGATGTATCCAAGGCAAAAACCAGTAGCGTGGTGAATGGCAATGGTAAACGCACACTGTATGCACTCTATGAAGACAGTGCCCTGTCAACACTAACCCACAAATTAAACCAAACTTTGGTTGAAAACAAAGAAGAGCTCTGACCATTGAAGCCGTACATTGTTTTGTTGGGTTTTTTTGCATTTGTGTAAGGTGGAATGAGTAATTGCTAAAACTATGTGCCGCATAACAGCTTTATACTCAGTGCTGGAGGTATATTGTTTAAGGACACACCAATCTATCATCCAGGCATTAGTATCAGCCCATTTTGACTTTTTTTTTTTAATCCTTTTTATTGAAATTAGAACAATGATGACAGTATAAAAAGTCATAAACCGCATCCAATATATGTGATGTCAGAACAAGAACACTACACCTGCACGTATACACACACACACACACACACACACACAAATATTAAAGCAATCTATAAATGGCTGCCAAACAGAGTAATATAACTTTACATTATCTTTTGATTCTGGCCTTTTTGACTGCAATCGGACTCTTGATGAAATTGACCGGGGGAGGAGAACGTTTATCTGCTGTTTAAGAAGCTCCCTGAGTGCAGCTGTTTAATCTGTTTCAATAGTGCAGAGTCAGCCAGGTCAATATGCTAAGATAGTTAAAGCATCTTCCGTAAATGGCCAGTGGCCTGTTTTATGTGCTCAACTCTCTCTCTCTCTCTCTCTCTCTCTCTCTGTGGTTAGAGGAAAGTATGGATACAAACAATGGAAGCTGATTTAAAGTTCACTGCTGTAAACTGTGAGTTTAGTCTATTAGCAGTCAGCACACTAGCAATTAAAAACCAAAGAAAATAAAAGAGAAGTTGATAATTTATGATATGCATTCTGAACTTCTGACACCAAACTATGCATGAATCCAGTAGTAGTGAATTCAAGTAAAAAAGTTGAAATGTCTTATTTTAAATGTTCCTGTGATCAAGAGAACTATCGTCCATAACATGATTACTCCCTAACTTGGCAACTGAATCAGTGCTTTCCTCAACATAATATGAGCCTGAATGAATGACAGAGCAGAGCAGTTTGGAGACAGTAACAGACAGCTGAGCCACTAAATCCATATCCATTCATTATTAATGCCCAAGCGTCCTGAATTGTCTACCACAGCACTTAACTCAAACCACTGAATGCTCTCATTTCCTGCCATAAACATCCTTTAGTCAATACCAGTTGCTATGGAAACGCTCCAAGTATGTCTCCCTGCTGTCTTCTAAAGTGACATTTTTGTCCATTTGCACTAATTTGACAGGAAAAAAAAAAAAAAAAAAAAACGAAACATAAAAGCCAATGACGCAACACATGAGCAAGCAGGGTTCATTGATTCATTGCTTGGATTACCTTGTCTTGTGTAGTATTCGCTTCCCTGTAGCTGTACCAAAGCTGGCCATCATTGCTGTACTGAACTCTGTATGCTGAAACATAGTACTGGTGTTCCCTCAAGGTAGAACCGGTGGTGGTAATGCCTGGATTAATGGACAACAGAAACAAAATGAAAATGTATAGTACAGCAGATCGAGTGTAAATTCACTAAAGGTCTACTAAAGGATTCTGGATAATAAATCACACCTACCATCAATGTAACATACTGTCTACCAACTAAGTGTCTTTGGGTTGTTTTTTGTTTTTTTTTATTGGTTGTTTTGTTTACTAGTTAATTCAACATCTGGCCAAGGGACAGTTGAAATTAGCATTTGGCCAACACCGTCAGTATGGTAGTAAATCACTGATGTGCCCTGTCCCTGAATAAATGAATCAAATTTTGTCTGAAAGCCTTATTCTAGCTCGTATTTTTCTCATAATTTCTTTCCCGGTTCACGCTGATTTTTTGTGCCGAGTGAAAGTTGAAGAAACCAGATGGTTTTAAATCATTTGAAAGAGACACAAAACAAGATGAAACGGCATTAAAAAACAAAAGAACATACCATGTCAAAACAAAAACAGTATTCCCAAATTACATCCTGTTAAATCAGAAGAAAATGAGCACAACTTCATGTCTGATTGAAAATTTTGAAAAAAAAATTACATGCATTAATTTGTGGGTTTAGATTACTCTGAACATTTAAGAAATTTACAGGTAGACCACTCTAAGCAATTCTAATAATAATATAAAAAAATATATATAGAGAGGTGTAAAACAACAAAACCATGCAACATTTGAAAGTGTCTAGCTAAAAACATGCACACACACCAGAAAAATAAATAAATAAATAAAAATTGCCCATTCCTATATTGATGTTACCTGTGATTCTCTTCTCCCTCTTGAAGTCAACCTGCAGAAACTGTTGCTGGTCATTGTGCGAAGGTGCCCAGGGTAGTCCTGCCTTCTTGAGCCGTGCCCCTGATGTTCCCCAGACACCGTTCCACTCCCACACAGACGATGCAGAGAGCTGAGTGTCTGCAACGCCACCAGACTCTAGACCTAGCGTTCCATAGCAACCTGTACAGATTTCAGGTCAGAGTTAGCAGCAGCCAAGACTTTAGCAGTATGTGTACTTATGTAGCCTAATAAAAAGGCATTTCTATGTGTCCATCTCAACTCACCATTGGTCCTAAAGGTGAAGAGGCTATTTGATCCAATTCCTCTGTGAAGAGAATATGACAAGTGAAGGATAAGACTTTACAAAACCTTTTCAAATCTCTTGCTGTAAATGAATAACCAGTCCTATATTCAAATTTAATACATAAACTACAGTGATCTGAGGTAAATGACATCTAATAAAATGTAAATAATGTAGAAGAACACAGGGATGTTTGTATCCTGTTGTGCTGGAGGTTCTTACCCAGTAGAAGTGACATTGTTTGCCAGTGTGCCCTCATAACGGTGGATGCCCTTACTGGTGACCACACTGATCCTCCCTCCTACAGCATTGGACGCCACGCCTGCATGGATGGCTGCCATGCACAGGGAAGAGGACTGCAGAGCAAAAGTAAAATAAACAAAAACATGACGGAGTTAGGGTTTTATACACAGTCAACCACCTTCCACCCTGACAGATACAGCAGGTCAAAAGAGTTAAAAAAAAAAAAAAAACGCAAAGCACGTTTTTTATAGGAAAAAGTAATTAGTGGATAAAACTTGAACAAGCCAACTTTCTCATCATTAAAATCTAGAGGCATAATTTCATTCCTTTTCTGCTGCATAATATTACTGGGAAAAAAATATGTAAAAGCTAAAAAGTGTAGTGAAGTGGACGTGCTGAAAAATAGGGCTGTGCAATAAAGCAATATACACTCACTGGCCACTTTATTAGGTACACCTTATTTCTATCAGGTGTACCTAATACAGTGGCCAGTGAGTGTAAATGTCACTGTTGTGTGTTCAGAGATGCTATCCTGTACACCTCCGCTTCCTTGTAGCCAGTGGTGATTCTGGTTATTGTTGCCTTTCTATCAGCTCAAACCAGTCTGGCCATTCTTACCCAACCTCTGACATAAACAAAGCAGTTATATCCATTTTGACAGCTGTCACTCATTGAATATTTTTGCTTTTTCAGAGCATTCTCTATAACACCTAGAGAATGCTTATGCATCAAAATCCCAACAGATCAGTAATTTCTGAAATTCATCAGCCTGTCTGGCACCAGCAACCAGGCTATGTTAAACATTTTCTCCCCATATTGATGCTAAGTTTAGACTTCAGCAAATTATCGTGACCACATCTACACACCTTAATGCTTTTGAGTTGCTGCAATGTGACTGTGGTGTACCTAATAAAGTGGCCAGTTAGTGTATAAGATTATCCTTTGGTCGTCTAAGAAATATAAAAAGTGTAAAGTAAAAACAGTAAAAATAAAAAGTCCAGAAAAGTGTGTAAAAGAGCAATGCATGAACAGTATTTACAAAATGTCTTCCACTTTGTTGAGGTTCACATACTGCATAATAATTGCACACTGTAAGAAAGAGATTACACAAATGGAAAAGTTGTATATAGTTGTACGGCAAAGCACAGTCTTTATGGCAATATCTTCCATCATTTCAATGAGTCTTTGCATTCTTCCACAGAAAGCAAATAAGCATTAAGGCAGGAAAAATAAACATGGATGACAGTGAACATGACACATAATGGTGTGATTCTGAAGAGGATTCCAGCAATACTAATGCACTTGAATGCTGCATATTTTATATATTAATAATTTATAATGTTACACGCTTAATTGTACGGCTTGTTCCCACTCAACAAGTTTGTGCAGTTTCAGTGTTCAGTATGATCACAGAACAAGCTCTTAACCTTCAGACTGTGGCTGATAAAAGCAGATGAGTCAGTGTGAAGTCACTTCTCTGTAGGGAGAATAATGAGAGGTACTGATAATGATTCACTACCAGCTGCATTCCAATCCAAACCTGCTGCCACATCACTGAGAAACGACTAAGACCTGATTCCACTCTGGCCAGAAGCTCCTTCCCCTGAACAGCTGGTTGAGTGAGGTGGAATTTTATTACTGGAAAAGGCCCACACTGGAATTCACAGCTGACACAATTGTGGGAAAACTCTGGTGACCCACAAAGTGACAAGTACGAGTACACGTATGCATACACTCACACACACACTATTATACACATGCACAGCATTTAACACTTGCCCTGTGACTCTTAAACTTCCTAAAAACACACACCACATCCTAAAAATCATCATCCCAAACCACTAACACAAACACTCCTTACTGCTCCAAACCACCGCACCCTGCCTCTAACAGTGGAAACCACACTAGCACACACGCGAGAATGTGCACACACAGACACACAATATATGGGATGTAGAAACATGAACCAGTCAATGATTCAAAGTTGCGAGGCAGGAGCTTTAAAAGAGAGCAAGGGTGGGACTCGATCCCTGTGAGCCACAGCCTGAAGTAGGAGTGGGCGATTTGGCCAAAATATCACATCACACTGTCTTTAATCACAAGTATGATGATCTACAGTCCACATCAGTATTAGGAGTTCTGCACAAATAAAAAAGTGACTGCTTCGGTCAGCTCTGTGCTCCGTTCACTACCTTTTGTCAAATTTTGTTGCCTTTTCAAATGCCTGTTTTGATTCATGTATTCTTTGTCAATTTTATTGTTTAATGTCACAGTTTTAGTCTTTGTCTAACGAGCAAATAAGCTTCAGTAGCTACAAGTCCTATTAACACTGCACTGAACACATACTTTTAAAAAAATATAATGTCTATATTTTATCCCTGTGTAATAAAACTAAATAACCATGTGTTTGTCCTTCATGCTGCTGCTGGTCATGCTCCTTCTCAAGTAGCAGCTCCGGTACACCACATTAGGGAAGAAACGCACTCATTAAGCCACTTGCCCAGTAAGCACAACTGTACATTAACCCATACAGCTCTGTTTGATTGTAATGTAGAGTGGACCCACGCAATTAAATGGTCTTTGATTCAACGAAATGATAGATTGCAGACATCTGCAAGACTGATCACATATTACATCGACACATTACAGTGCACTGACCCCCTTGGATGAATGAATCACACGCACACATACACTAACGACTCAGCAAAACACCACAGTTTTCTCCAGCTTCTCACTCGCACTGACTCACACTCAAGCTTTTTGTGTCTCCAAAACACACAGTTAACTCGCAGCTCTGCTCAGCACCATCTTGCAGCTGGACTGGATTAGGGGGCTATTATTTTCAGCCAAATTATTATCTCACCTCCCTCTCACCCCCTGACCTTGCCCCTCCTCTGTTCCTGTGGGGCGGATCACTCCCTGAAGCACACCCCACCGCCCCTCCCTGTCCTCCCATCAGCCACCCCTCCCTCACTTCCATAACACCGAGTCCCGAGCATGAGGTCATCAGCCAGAGACTCGGCACCCATGACCTAACGCACAGCGGGGGCGTTGTGAGGTCATCAGTCCGGGGCTTGCATACCACAGAGCAGGGGCCCGAGTTTACACAAGACAGAGAAAGGGGCCCTTACAAAACTAAATGAAAGATGTGCAGATATTAATGGACAGGGACAAAAGAAAAGAAAAAGCATAACAGTGCAAGGCTATGAAATTATGATCAAGTAAATGTCAGTGGTCTGTGCAGTTACAGTGGAATTTAAAACCAATTACAACTGACTACTGGAAGGTGTAATTCACTGAGGACAATGACAGTAACATGCAAGAAAAACAAAAAAACACCTGGAAGTTTACTGTCAGTACTCACTTCTCTGTATCCATTAGGTATAGTTCCAGAAACCTCCTCAGTAGATGCCAAACATCCTGCTGGGCAGTATTTACTAAGACAAGAGACACAACATGACTTTAAGACCGTAGCTTCACTACACAAATGCCAACACAAAGTGAATGTTATTTACCTGTACTCTGCCTCTGGGAAATCAGCTCCTTTGTCCAGGCAGGTGATTAAATCTGTGAAGAGACAAACAGTTTCAGAACTTGTTTCTCTGCACGCTACACCATCAGTCTCTCTGTTACTGTAACTCTAGTCCTGTATAGGTAGACCTATAGATGGGTCTGGTACCCTCCATTAATGTTCTGAAAGGGATAAATGTGGGTTTTTGGATGGTTCTTTGGTGTTGCTGAATGTGGGATGCTGCGAGCAGTGCTTTTGCAAAATAGTGACAGGAGATAAGTTGTCTTGGTGGAACATGTACACATGATGAAGAGCATTGTGGTATTAAAATGACTAAATCCTTATGCAAGAAATGGAACGTAACAACTTGTGTCTTTGTCAAAACTTGCGATTTTGAGGGTGTGGGTGCAGTTCAGAGGTTGTTGATGTTTCATGTTGTGAGGGGGACTTTCAGAGTGATAATGCACAGATAGAAGAAAGAAAGTACAACAATCCTGCCACTACACAAGAGAAATATTTACCCTTAGTCTGATAGACTACTTCCAACAAACCAGACAGTGTGTCAACATAAATCAAGCCAAATTTTATATTTCCTTCTCCCACGCAAACTACTCTTATGTGATTTCTGCCACCTGACACTGATAGCCAGAACTGTTGCACTGGAGATCGGTGTGGAAAAGAATTTGTTATGCCTCCCTCCTCAATGGCTTCAAGTGCAAGTTGTCAAGAGACCTCAGAATATCAGCAATTCCCTTGTATTTGGAAAGAAAAAGTACAATGAGTACTGCAATAGGTTGAAGGCAAAAAAAGTGATAAGGTAATAATGTAGGCATATGTAGGAACATCAGGTGCACAATTTAAAAACTGTTGACAATAACTAATACAATAACTATTGTATTTTTTTTTATTTTTTTATTTTTTTTTTAATTATGACATCATGGGTACACTTCTACAGAAATCTGCATGAGAAAGTCATATGACAACTATAATGATGGCTCCAAACCTGTTGAATTCTAGACCACACCATTTAGTATGAAATGTATAAATGAAAACAGGTAAAGTCAGGAACAAAGCATGGAGGAGCAATGACAAACTCGAGCGTTGTGACATATGAAGCTCGAGGTGATGAAGAATGCGTTAGTATTTTTGCTAAATGGCGTGGAATATGTTCAAATCTTTTACGAAACATAAAAAAAAGGTATTGCAACAGTCGCTAACTTCCATTACCACTAGAGTGACGAGTTGTGATACAAAATATTCACACTTGAGTGTTTTACAGTTCTTTGTTCCTGGTGTTTAAAGGCCTTTAGCCTCCATAAACCAGGGGACACTAGAGGACAACTTTGTATACTTTGGTTATAGCTAGCCTACATTTGGTACAAAGAGCAAAAACTGTGATTCAGATTATAATTCTACTTCAAAATAGTCATATTGTCTTTTGCCAAGATAATCCAGACCTACTTTCAAGTCATAAAAATATTTTTAAAACTAAATATATGGGTCAGCGGGGGGTCATTATGAATGTACAGGAGTGACGCAGTATGTTGTACATGTCCATCCTCATCATACTGAGGGATGGTAGGAATTCCATGGAAACCTTGCAGCATTGCTCATTCTCTGAGAGTCTTCACCACATTAACAAACCCCCCCATGAAGTTGGTCAACCAAGTAGTGAGTCAAACTGACAAAACTTCTGCAAGTTGCCATGGTGACTTAGTTGTGCAAACTGTCCTCCCATCTTTACATGACAAGACACATACACAGATGGTGATAATTCAATACTTGGGTGGAAAAAAAAAAAAATAGATGGGCTTATTGAAGTACTTGTTTTTTTCCACAATGATTCAGTCATACTGAGATGGCCACTAAAACTGAATTATTACCCTCTCACACATCACTGCCTTGTTCCTCTTGTGGCTTCAATTATCTATTTATCTCAACTCATTCAAAATGTTCCTCTTAGAAAGGCATACCCTTCCAAAATTGCAATCACACAGTCCCCCCCCCCCAACAACATTCGTATCAAAGAGCCAATCTGTGACTATCAGGCAGAATATGTTTGTGTTTCTGTGTTGAGTCCACATTCAGTCGGTGCAAAGGGAATAATCCTGTATCAGTGAATAATATCGTCACCATCCATTATTCAGCTGTCAAGGAAAGGTTTGTTGTGGGATCTTTGATGAATTACACATTTTACAGATTTGCTTCTATAATCACATCTTCCAAGACAAGCCATTATGTTTTTATTTGTGTTCGATCTGTGTATATGTTTCAAGTGTGGCCTCAAGCTGCTACCTCAGAACTGCAGTCCTCCAATAAGCTCATCTGCCTTTTTTTTTTTTTTTAATTATTACATAAACTGCACACTGTAGAATAACTGGAAATGTATCGCCACCTTGGAGCCATAATATACAAAAGCTCTGACACACAGACGGAAATGAACTAAACAGAAGAAAAGACATGTGTTTTGCATTTGATTTCTTATGCACAGTCAAAGTGAAAAAAATCTGTCACTCTGCACAGCTTCTTGAATCAATACTGACCTCATGGCAGACACCAGATGAAGGAGCCGCTTACCTGTGTGCTCTGTGGTGGAGTAGGACAGGTAGAATCCACGCCCAGTGTGATGGGTCCCACTCATGAACTGGACAGTGACCTGGTTGCCAGTGGACTCGATAAGATCTTTAATCTTCAGACCCAAACCACAGTACTTGACTGTTTCACAACAAAAACAGCCAAAAGGACAAAGACAATGTTGTTATGTTTATGAGTGTTCATTATTTTTGACACTTTGGACAGCAGGTATTTACATTTAAATGTCCATCAACCAAATTTAGGCAAGCAAGCAGTAAGTACACTGAGCAGTAAATAGAAAAAGAGAACCACGGGACTAAAGGGCCATTCAATGCTATAGTTACTATTAATTTAAAAAAAAAACAACAAAAAAAACAAAAACACACATCTGCAAAATACTGATGCAATAGTAAAACAACACCTGTACTGTTCTTTACATATTACCAATGAAAGACAACACTTAAAAAGGTTCAAACAAATTCAGGTAATTCTTTTGTGGGAGTATTTTTTTTTTTTTTTTTTTATCCTAAAAAAAAATAAAATCTTGTCATCTCTGCAGCTACATTTGTGGTATTTAAGATTTGTTTTAAGATGGAAGAATATTTACACTGCATAGTAGAGGTAGACTGATATAGTTTTTTTGTTCCCCCCCAATAATCGGCCATATTTTTTTGAAAGTCGATATTTGATCAGTAGTAAAAACTTTATAAAATATTTGATCAGGCACCTGTGTGGGCAATAAATGTTAAAATACTACCTGTATTAATAACTTCATTTATATTGCTGCATAAAGAAATCTTTATTATCTGAGTGTTTCAATCGTATATTACAGCCAATGTGCTTTGATTTTTTTTTTTTAAATTAGCCTTAAATATTGGTCTCAAAAATCGGCTGTAGATATTGGCCATTGGATGATGACATTATTTTTTTTTTTTTTTTTTTTTTTTTTTTTTAACTTGGCATCAGCCTTAGGAAAAACCCATGTTGGTCAAACTCTACTGCAGGGGTGCCCAACCCTGGCCCTCGTGAGCTACTATCCTGCATGTTTTAGATGTGTCCCTCTTCCAAAATACCTGATTCAAATGATGAGCCTATCATCAAGCTCTGCAGAAGCCTGTTAACGACTGTCAGGTGTGCTGGAAAATGGAAACATCTAAAACATGCAGGGATAGTAGCTCACGAGGACCAGGGTTGGGCACCCCTGCTCTGCTGTATTGAACTATGGTAATGCTAGAAGGGATCAAATCTTGTGTGCCAGAAAATTTCAATACAGGTACAATTAACCTACAGCAACAAGAATCATAAGCGTTAAAAGTGTGATCTATATAAATCCCAACTCAACTGAGAGGGGAAAAAAAATAAGGCATTGAAGAGTCCCCCCTTTTTTTTTTTTTTTTTTTTTTAAGAAAGTCCATGGAACAATGTTGGAAAAGCTCCAAATTTACGGTTATCTGGTATGGAATGATGCTGTGCTTTAAGATTCATTCATTCATTTTCTATACCCGCTTTATCCTCACTAGGGTCGCATGGAGCCTATCCCAGCTACTTAAGGG
>JAQQZY010000015.1:19121494-19149810 GCA_030068375.1 Ostorhinchus rueppellii
GAATGTGAGAGTGAATGAATAATGGATCAATAATGTAAAGCGCTTTGGGTGACTTGAAAAGCGCTATAAAAATCTAACCCATTATTATTATTATTACAGTATTATCTCATTTAACATCCTTTTATTTGATAGTATTGTGAATATATTTTCAAAGAGAATTTTCATTTTCTTAGAATCTTTTTGTGTTTCATCGCAACTAAGCAATGATGAGATTGCCTGTCCAACTACATGCAGAAATACTTAAGACACTAACAAAAGAAAGAGCTAGAGATGAATTCTACACACACACACACACACACACACACACACACACACACATATGATTTATCAGTTTTTGTAAATAACTTTATTCAGCAGTCCCACAGATCGCTTATGATATTTGATCATTTTTGATCATGTCAATGTAACTTTGATTTTGTGGCACATGTCTCAGCTTCAGGATGCCAGACTGCATGTCCTGTAGCAGCGCAGCAACAGTACCAACCAGTCTACTAAATATTTACAGTAGACAGTAGACCCAAAGCCATCATCTTTTTAAGCAAAGACAAAATAGTCAATTGTTTGCCTAAAAAGAAGTTTTCAGTAAATATGTCATGACATCAGTACAAAAAAATCCCTCTTATATCTAGTCTGTTGCCCTCTTGTGGACATATGTAGTACATGCACTTCACCAATCCCTTTAACGTCAGAAAGAACTTGTGAGATATATATATACAAATAAATAAATGTTTGTGTGAAACGGGTACACTGCGATGAAATAAAGTGGGAAATAGCTCATATTTTTCATTGTTTTTAATTATTTAGTAGTAAGTAATAATATGATGGATTTATATAATGATGATCATGAGGAATTTTATCTTTCCTGCCCTTCAGTAACAGAAGTACATAGATGACACATGGTAATACACAAAAAGTGGAAGAGAAAACCTAGCAGAGGATCTTTGTGCAGTTTGGCTAAAGGTCCAGCAGATGGAGACAAAGGGAAGTCTGTCACTGTCTACATGTTGAAAATGACTTGATGCACTTGTGTTCACCTGACAACATTCATTATACTTCATGTGTCTTATGATGTTACAACACAAATGTTTCTGGATCGATATACACTTTCAGCCATGCTTCAGATAGTATCCTCTTTTGTCTGATTTTCAATTACAGGCCGCAGCCATGCCTCCCCTCCCTGCCCCCCTCCTCCTGACCCTGCTCCAACTTGCAGTGTTCACTTATGTGAGTGGTGGGGCGTACTATGGACACAAGCAACACCCTCAGCCATACCAGCCAATGCAGCATGTTCAACATATGGGCATCGGCAAGGAAGGATTTCCTCAGCAACAGTTTGCTGGAAAAGAGGTGCCCTACATGCAATACCCCCACTACAGGAAGGAGATACCACAGATGCCAATGCACAAGGGCAAGAATCCCCGTAAAGGGGGTAACTTTAAAGGTGGACAAGACAAAGGTGAGAACATCATCAAAAGAAATCAACACATACCATTTGAAAATCTATGGTCTTTTCCAGGTGCAACTACATACACATGCACATGCACATTTGAGAAATGTGATGTACTTTAAACAGGAAGACATAATAATGATGATACACTGACACATGATGATAATATGGAGTTTTAATGTAATTATTGTAGGATTTGTGATCTGAATATCTTCAAACAAACAATGGTGCTTTTTATTTCAGTTAAACTTTTTTTATCTGATTCATTACAGGTCAGACAATCCCTAGTGGTGCAGAGGGAATTCCCCAAGGTGAACCTGGTCCTGCTGGACCACCAGGGCCAGAGGGACCTCCAGGACCTCCTGGACCTCCAGGCAATGGACAACCAGGACTCGAGGGAAGACCTGGACCACTTGGCCCACCAGGAGCACCTGGAGTGGGAAAACAAGGATTGCCAGGATTACCGGGGAAGCCAGGAGCAAACGGTGAAAATGGACCACAAGGAGAAATGGGCCCCAGGGGTGAGGAAGGGCCAGCTGGACAGCCTGGACCACAGGGTCCACCAGGACCACCTGGGCTACCAGGAATTGGTAAACCAGGGGTACCAGGATTACCAGGCCAACCAGGGCCCAAAGGGGAACCAGGTCACAAAGGTCTTCCAGGACTACCAGGGTTACCAGGACCCAAAGGTGAAAAGGGGATGGGCCAACCAGGACAACCTGGCCACAAAGGACTCCCAGGATTACCAGGACCTGCTGGGCCCAGGGGGTTACCTGGTTTTGGAAAACCTGGACTGAATGGGGCACCAGGCCCACAAGGACCACCAGGAGAGAAAGGCCATATTGGAGAGCAAGGACCAGCAGGGCCACCTGGTGAAGGAGGACCACCTGGCCCACCAGGTTTACCTGGCCAAGGTAAGCCTGGTCAAAATGGCCTGCCAGGACAACCAGGTACACCAGGTGCAAAAGGTCATCCAGGACCACCAGGATTGCCAGGAAAACCAGGACTGCCTGGATTTGGTAAACCAGGACTCCAAGGACCAAAGGGTGATAAAGGTATGGGTGGGCCACCAGGACCTCCCGGACCAAAAGGAGATAAGGGCCATGGAGGGCTACCTGGTATGCTTGGACCTCCTGGACCCCATGGTCCACCAGGACCTCCAGGTTCAATGGGACCACCTGGAGGTTTAGGTGCACCCGGTCCTAAAGGAGACTGTGGAGAGGGAGGGCCTAAAGGGGCTGATGGAGCCAAGGGTGATGCTGGACCCCCTGGTATTTCTGGTAAGGATGGCATTCCTGGAGAGCGTGGAGAGCCAGGGCCACGAGGTCCACCAGGTCCAAGTGGTGCAAAAGGAGAGGGCGGGCATAAAGGTCTTCCTGGTCCAAGTGGTCCCCCAGGACTTCCTGGGCCAAAAGGACAAGGTGGATTACCTGGTGAAATGGGTCCTCAAGGTTCTAAAGGTATCCCTGGAATGGATGGTGCTGCCGGACCAGTTGGGCCTCCCGGCCTTCCCGGGCCAAAAGGAGAAAGTGGTCCACCTGGTCCACCAGGATTGACAGGTGAGGGCATTCCGGGCCTTACTGGCCCAGTAGGACCCCCAGGGAAAGAAGGCCCATCTGGACCCCCTGGTCGGCAAGGTCAGCCTGGCCCTCCTGGCCCACCTGGCCCTCCTGGAGTACCAGGTTACTCACCTGACATGGCTGGAGTGCTTTCTGAGATGGGTCCTGGTCTGGATGGTGTTAAGGCTGGTGGTTATGGCAAGAAGGGCAAATATGGAGGAAATGGGGCAGAAATTTTAGGTGCCAGTGGTTTGGAAATGCCAGCGTTCACAGCTGTTGTAACCACACCCTTCCCATCGGTGGGCAGTCCAGTAGTCTTTGATAGGCTCTTGTACAATGGTCGCCAAAACTACAACCCCCAAACAGGAATCTTCACCTGTGACCTGCCTGGCATTTATTACTTTGCCTACCACATTCACTGCAAAGGAGCTAATGTGTGGGTGGCCTTGATGAGAAACAATGAACCAGTGATGTATACATATGATGAATACAAAAAAGGTTTCCTGGATCAAGCATCAGGGAGCGCAGTACTACCTCTACAACCTGGGGACACTGTGTATATTCAGCTGCCCTCAGATCAGGCTGCAGGACTTTATGCAGGGCAGTATGTGCACTCTTCCTTTTCTGGGTATTTGTTATATCCAATGTAAACTATAAACTGCTACTTGCCTTTGACAGCAAACATAAAGTCAACAATCTGCTGATCTTTTCAGCAAAGATAAGAGGTATAACTGAAATATCTCCAGAATAATCTGAAGTCTGACAGTCTGTATATACAGCTGCTTTTATACTGTACAGCCATATAGCCTCTATATTTTTTCAAAGAAGCCATAAGAATGCATTATATAATTACATACACCATATGAAGTGAGGCTATACACACAAAGAAGACTAAGCAAAGTAGAATTCTGGTAACATTTTTCCAACAGTGTCAGATTTTGTCCCTGACACCTAATGTTGTCTTAGCAAAACTGGCAGCTACCCCATGTGGCAGAGAATGTGAAATGCAGTAAAACATGAAGACGTAGTCATTTTTGTCAGACATTTTGATTGTTGCATGCATGTCTTTGTATGAATACAGGTGCTGTCTCTTTGCTGATAAGGCAAATAAGGACAGATCTGAATGTCATTGCTGCAATTTGAACATGTTTTGGAATTCAAAACAGGTAGCCTGGTGATGACTGAGTTTTGGGAAACATTTTGTACACAGTACTGATTAATTAAATGATGCTAGATGTGATTTACATTTAACACATTCTCAGCATCTTTGCTGAATTGCTAAAATCTAAGATTGGCAAAAACCACTGAGGGAAGAACTTTGACATAGATGACATGAAGTGATTACAGTTGAAAAAGAAGTGAGGGGTGCAAAGACTGCAAATCAGCTCCGTATGACATAAACATTTAACATGAAAACTCACTCAAAGGAAACTACACATGAAAGAGGATCACAATTAAATTATCATATAAAATGATATTTTTTAATACAATATTACCTGGATGTTACAAGTATTCTGTTATGACTTAGAGAGAATCAAAGAAGATTATTTTAAGTTTTAATTCTTCCCTCTATCTGTTCAGCCTTAAAGAAGGGGATTTCCATCAATATAATTATCATAAGGGTAATTACAGGTTTACATGTGTACTAGTGCTGTGAAGAAACCAAGTCTGTACTGAAACATAGTGAGAAAAATGCATTTTGCCCAAAACTATGAAACCACTCCTTACACTATAATAAATATTACCCACCTGACATTACTAAAACACTTTCTGCTGTCAATGCTAAGCTAATTTGGATTGTGATGGCAGTTTGACTACGCATCGGTGAAATTGTGGATTGTTAAGTCTGAAAGAAGTGTTATTAAAACCTCAAATGAAAAACATAGTGGGTCACATTTGGCTCTCGGTTTACGTTCTGCTTTCAAAAGCTCACTAGTGCATTGAAAGAGAAATAACTCACATTTTGCATCCTCGGTTTCATTCATCCAGTATGTCTAGCTGCCAGGTTTGTGAGAAATGTATCACAGATAATGGACTCGGGGGGAGTGCTTAAAATAAAATGTCACTGCAATTCATGACAACAGTTGTGCTAATAATTTATTTTTTTTTGACTGCTGTCCACATATATACAATGAAATGACGTCAAGCATGCAAAGTATTAAAGGAAAATAAATATATATTTCTCCTTTTAGTCATGGTGCTAATATTTTTACTGTAACCAAAGATCTTATGTCTTAATGTTTTGCATTTGTTATTACTGTCTATGTTGGGTTTTTTTGTTTTGTTTTTTGTTTGTTTATTTTTTTTGTTTTTTAAATAAAAACTGTTTGATTAAATAATTGTAATGTTCCTTTCTAAGTTCACAGAAAAGTATATAAAACTGGTACAGAGATAGATAACTGCCTTTTTTGTTCCTAAAAAAAATACAAGAGAAAAAGAATTGTTACAACACTGTAGAATGATCTGTCCTGGGTGAGTCATTAGGAGTTTTATTCTTGAAGAACCAGATTGCTTGAAGACTTTTCACCCTGCATGAAAGTGACATATGGAAATGGTGGGTGTAAAATGTTGTATTGAAGTTGTTCTCTATGTTTCTTAAATGTTTTATGACACTATACTACAGTTTAACTTTTACAGTTTAAGATGCAAGATCCTATTACCATATAATGTCATCACTAACAAAAACACTCTCAGATGTAAAGATGCATGGACCTTGCAGCCACATGTTAATTTACAAATCATGTATCAAAATCTAGTTTAAGATTCATCATTCTAGTTTTTACTTATATGTTGCCTCTACCGTGTTTTTTTTTTGTTTATTTTTTTTATTTAGAAAGGCACAATTAAATATTCTAATTGTTTGTATGACTATTATTTTCTATTTAACCATGTGTTTTCAAGGATGCAATGAATTTAATTCAGTGTTTTAATCCAAGATTTGTCAGAGTAGTGGAGACCCAGAATGAAGTCCATTTTAATGTTGCCTTGGGTTCTTCATTTAATCCACACTCGAACCTTATAGGCAAAGATAATGCACAAAATAAACATTAAAAGTCCTTGAAGACATAACCAACTTTGAGGTCAAAATCGGAAAAGACGTCAGCAGGATGGATGGTTGGGAAAGATGCTGATGCTGGGATGGGTGGACTCTTAGTTGAGATTGTGCGCATGCGCACTGCCTCCACATCTACATCTGTTTGCGTAGCTTCGTTTTAAACAAACCAGGCCATACCAGCGAAAATACACAACGGTAAGCATCGTTACTTATTTAATTACTATGCACCATACTAAGCTATCACTGTTGATACCTAAACGACATTTACGTCTGTAGATTACCTTTTAAAAGTTAGCGTTGAATTCGGTTAGCTATAGCAAAAATAGCTAAAACGCAGCTTCGCTTGTTGTTATTGAGTTGACATTATCATTTACTTATTTCTCATTTCCTTGAGAATCTTTTATGTAGTTTACAGTTGCCCCATTTGTCAGTGTTTCCAGAACAAGCGACAAGATGGCTAAAAGTGTCGAGTGATATGTCGAATAAAACTAAGATGAACTGGTTAGCTGTTAGCTGTGGAACAAAAAGACATGAAGCTTCTGTTTACTGAATTTGCAGTTTTCTCTTTGATAGTAAATTATATAAGATTGGTTTGAACACCTTTTGATTTTGCACTGCTGGTCAGAATTTAAAATAACTGAAAACAGTGAGTAAGTAAAAATAAATAAATCAGATATTTAGTAATTAATACAAACATTGATGGTGATTTGGCAGATTTGCTTTTATTTCATGATTTGTTTTTTGTGTTAAAAAGATCATTCATCATGACATTCCGTGGAGGCTCCAGACCCACAAGTATGAATGGAAATGACTTCAAATACAAAGAAAGGATTGTCCCACATTACCAGATGAGGTGAGTAATCTGCATACTTTTCTGTTAAACTGGCCATTCAGTATAAGTATTTTCACGACAGCTCAACCATTTTATGTACTCTGTTCACAGTGCGGCCTTAAAGTCAGAAGTTCGGAAGTTTAACCTCGTCCATCTCTTAATCTGGCTGCTGGTGGCAGCACAGGTGGCTGTCAGTCATTTCAACTTGGTGTCACCTGACACAGTGTCAGCGCCATACCAGTGGGAGTATCCTTACCTACTCAGCCTCCTCCCTCTACTCTGCAGCAGCCTCTCACTTCCAAAGAACAATATCAGTTACCTTGTCATATCCATGATAAGCTCAGGGCTGTTCTCTGTGGCACCTCTAATTTATGGTGGAATGGAGATGTTCCCTGTGGCGCAGCAGCTCTACCGCCATGGAAAGGCCTACCGCTTCATTTTTGGCTTCTCTGCAGTGACTGTTACATATTTAGTCATGGTGATTGCTGTACAGGTGCACGCTTGGCAGTTATATTACATGAAAAAGCTGCTTGACTCATGGTTTAATGCTACACAGGAAAAGAAGAAGAAGTAATGGAATGTAACCATATATGTTTTTGTATTAACATATATATTCATCTTATTCATCTTTATTTACTAGTTTATTGTTTAATAACATCTTAGCTATCCAATGTGCTCTGGCGCCACTGTGAAAACCTTACGTGACTCTCCTATATGGTCTGAGGTAGCACCTTAAACCATTTTTACATCTGTACTGATTTGTCATTTAGTATAACTGTTGTCATCATAAAAATGATACACAGATCTGAACAGATGCATAGATGTGCATTTGTGCAGCAGTGGTGCCATGAACCTTATATCATCTGAAATACACAATTTTTCTTTTTGCTGGAGTATGTAATAAAGAAAGTGTGTTTTCTTTGCTGAAGATGTGAGAATGTAATATCCTTTATTGTTAAGTCTACCTCTGACAACTTTTTTTTTCAGAATGCATCAAATAAAAATAACAATGGTCACTACAATTTTTGTCTGTCGTGTCCCATTCAGCATCTGAGAGGACTCTTAAGTCTATGCACACAATACCATTAACCGAATAACATGATTTAACCTTTAACCTAGTCATCAACGACTATTGTCAACTTTGTGCTCAATTTACTGCGCTTGCGTGCTGCGAATGCCACGTACAAGTTGACGTTGACAGTCTGGAGGACACTTCCTGATGCTGGTACCCAGGGTTAGCTAGGCTAGCTAACAGAATTGATTTTCACGGTTTGGGGAAACCTGTGAAATACAGCGTGGTCTCGTCGTCTGATTCAGGTGAATGGCATGTTTGTGCTTATTGTCCAGACACATTGTACATGGGTTTCAACCATCCGGCAAGGATTCTATGTCATCACTGTTGTGAGCTATCATGCTAACTATGTTAGCTAGCGTTAGCTGGCTAATGTTATGAATGCTATCCGGGTGCTATGCTATGCTAATTCGTCCAAACAGGTGTTGTTTGTGATCCGTAGTAACTTTAAAAATTATACCCAACTAATTAAGTGGGTTTTCCTAAGAGTAAGCTTTACATTTTGTTAGCCATGAGTTAGCTCATCTAGCTCACAACGCCTATCAAATAATGCTAACGAAAGCGCTTTCCTGATTAAGTGGCACTGATAGTCGATACAATGAAACTTATTAGAACTGCTAAATGAGACCTATTATAATGATGCTATTTCGTCACCTTTCTATTCTATTAAAATGATATATTTGACACAGTCAGTGGTTAAATGGCCGAACTCACGAGAGCACATAATCAATAGATGACATTCATACGCAGCTGACAGATGACTCTGCGATTCCCATTAGTTGGGCGTGTTTTTACAATCATCCTTTATTATCCACCAGTGTTGTCGAAGCACTTTGATTTGTAACTGCCAAGTGCTAATTTGAACGAGCAAACATCCACAGAGATGAACTGGCTGATGTCCTCCTTTATCATAACTGTATGCTAAATGTTAGCTACCACACAATCCCTAGCATCTAGCTAATTATGCATCTGGCCTGGCTAAGCAAAGCCCTGGCATTTCTGGAATTAAATGTTATGTTTCAGCAAACTACGTCACCAGGTAATGTCGCAGCTAATCCACACAAATGATGATTTGTCAGATTGTTTAAGATAACTTTACTCAATGTTGACAATAAACAGTGCAGGGAGAACACTCAGATTCTTAACTTGAGTAAAAGTACTAATGTCATACAGTTACAAAGTACCTCACTGTAAGTAAAAGTGGCACATTCAAAACTGTAAATATACAGCCATCATTAGTGACTGAACCTAAAGTATGAAAGTAATAGTAGTAATTTTGGTAATGATTGGCCTTTACAGTGAAATGGTCAAAGAAAAATAATTATTTTCCATTAATTTGTATGTTGTATTTTGCTGCTGTAGATTTTAAGGATGAGCTCATTAATCTATTTTACTTCTGTTACTGCAGGCTCAGTCAGTCTACAGCAATGTGTGGAATCCTTTATGCCCATCACATTTTTGTAGCATCGCTGTCTTGTAAAATCCCTCGTATCTCTGAAAATTCACTCTTCCTAAATAAATATCAGCCTAAACTGACCTGATTTGGGCTTTGAGGCACTGTATTTTCAAGTTGATCAAATAAAGTTTAAAGAGTTATAAAATAGAAAATGTTCAAAGTCAACAAATTTGTAGATGCATGGTTTTCTCTAGACAAGAAGAGTACAATTATAGCACCATCAACGGGTTCTATTTTCCCCTGACAAGTATTGGATTAGAAAGCTAAATTGGAAATACTCAAATATAAATAAAAATACAACAAATTTTACTTTGTACTTAAGTACAGTATTTGAGGAAAAGTACTCAGTTGCGTTCAACAAATGAACATAATTTACCAACAGGAACACTGCTTAGTCTAAAGATGCATGACTAAGGTTAAATTCCATTAATCAATATGCTTGTAAAGTGTCTCCTGGAAAGCCAACCAGTTGAACTTTGACTTTGAAGGCTTCTCAGAATTTGCAATTACAACTCTAGATTTGTAGACATAGTTGTGACCTTTTACTTCTGTTATCAAACCTTAGAGTCAAAGTCCACAAGATTGACAGTACCAGAGAATGGTCTTTGATTTCTCACTGTGCCATCTTTGATCCTCAGACTCTGCTAATAAGCTACAACTGTGTCCAATTTTGCAATTGTGTTGTCGATTACAATTTCTTTGTGACCTTATTCAGTGGTGGGAACAGAAGAGGTCAGACGACACCATGAACGGCCAGCTGGACCTGAGCGGGAAGCTGATCATCAAAGCCCAGCTGGGCGACGACATCCGACGCATCCCTATCCATAATGAAGACATAACTTATGATGAGCTGGTGCTGATGATGCAGCGTGTCTTTCGGGGAAAGCTGCAGAGTAACGATGAAGTTACCATCAAATATAAGGATGAAGGTAGGATCCAGGCTCTGGCTCAAATTCTCTCTTAGTTGGTTTCAAGAATAAATTTGTTGGTGTTGATAGTACATTTATATCTGGAAATTGAATTATTATAACAATACTAATCATTGGACCATGTAATTTCAATCAATGAATAAATCAGTATTTTTTTTATATTTATATTTTTGCCGAAGAGTGAATTATCTTGTCTGTTTCTTTTGCTGTAGATGATGACCTAATCACCATATTTGACAGCTCTGACCTCTCCTTTGCAATCCAGTGCAGTAGGATACTCAAACTGACTTTGTTTGGTGAGACACTGAATATTTTTCTTCCTATGACTTGTCTATATGTTGTCTTGCCTTTCTTTACTTCACTGCATTTTACTTGAGGGAGCCAGATTTGTAGATTCATTTATAGTAACTGGTCACTGGAGGGCAGTCCAGCTTTTACTTTGCACAGAAACCCTCATTTCCTTTCGCTGATAGAGCATTGTTTGCACTCATGTCTGTCTAATTTTGGGTGGAATTTCTGTGTGTTTTAGTACTGGTTGAGCAGGCATACAATGTTACAAAGAGGCAAATGTATATTTACTAAAAATACCTTTCTGCTAGCTAGAATGATTCCTGATTTTAATCTTCAGTATGTACCAGCCCAATAAAGTCCACAAATATTTAACTGTCACTTAGCTTGCATTATAGGCCATAAAATAATGATTCTTGTTTTCCAAACAACTAGTTGAATTCCTCCTCACATGTCACAATGAGTTTTATGAATGCTTGAATGAATGTTTTATGAGTGCTTTTTCTTTGGCTAAAGGTCTGAGTTGCTCGAAAAATTTTCATCACATTGTCTTTGTTTTGTTTGGATTTCTCACCAATGTGATATGAGACTTGTTTTTGTTTTTTTTTTAATCAAAGACTAAATTAGATTTTTTTTTGTGTGTGTGTCAAAGCGCAGTATATTTGCTTTGATATTATCGTTGGTATTTCTGTAGAAGTGTGTTTCTTAATGATAACTTATTGTATTAATTTTCACCTAAATTGCATTATTTTCAAGCTGGGGGTTATGTCCTATAGATTTTATTATATGATTTTTATCACATTTACAGATTCTCACAATAATAATTGCACACTGTAAAACATTGAATATTGTTGTTACCAATTTTTCCAAAACATTAGGTTTTGTCACTTAACATGACAAAGTTAGACGTATAATAGTACACTCAAAGTTAGAAATACAGCAGACGTAGTACACATGCACTGACATTGTGTAAATCTGTAATGATAACATGATGTTCCCTGTGCTCTGCTGTAAGTCCTTATGTTACTGCTATTATTAGCCACAGAGCTGTAAGATGTTTTTTTTGTTTTGTTTTTTTCTCTCTCATTGTAAAAACATATTTTACTTCCTCACAATCAAAGTTGGGCTCTGGCTCATCATCACATGCCTTGACCTCACGTGGAACTTGTATTCTCAGACATGTGTTAAGATTCAGTGAGTGAGATTCTCTGGAATCTGAGAAGCCTTGTTTGAGCGCAGGGCCTCATGACCCCATGCATCTTTGTTCAGCATTATCCAGTCTAACAGAGAAACTCCTATGAGGAAGGAATGTTTACCATCCTCCATTTCTCCTCCATCAGTTTGTAATGATAAAAATAAGTGTTTCAAGTTGTGGTGGTGCAGAGCACATGGGTCACTGTTGCAGACTTCAGCATAACTGACTTGAGTAGGCGCAGCACAAGCTGGATGACAAAACAATGTCCTTTTGCCAGGTTTTATCTTGATTTCTTTGTTTATTAAATGCCTTGGTTGGCAAGCAGACATGATGATGAATTTGGCAGGCCCTCCGTCTGTAGTTGTGAATGGCTTTGGAGATGTAGTCATGTGAGAGGATGCCTGTAATCTCTGATAATTAAATTGTAGCACCAAATGAATTGGATTGTATCATTCACACTTTAATCTGAATTAATAACTTTTGCGGACAAACAACTTCAAATTGTATCCATTTTTATATGCAAACGCATTTCATTATAAGCATTTTTATGTGAGGCCTCTTATTAGCTGTTAACCTTTACGCTTTTGTTTTTTTAAATGTACGTTTTTTTTTCTGTTTATTTACACTCAATCTCTGTCAAATCTCTTACTATTGCCTCTAGTGAACGGTCAGCCTCGGCCTTTGGAATCAAGTCAAGTGAAGTATCTTCGAAGGGAGCTCATTGAGCTCAGGAATAAAGTCAACACGCTCCTGGACAGTTTGGAGCCTCCAGCAGAGCCCGGTCTGTCTGCTACAGCACCAGACAGTGGTAAGAGCCCATGTAATTAGGCATTCTCAGTGTTTTCCCACAGTTTGTTCATAAACATTAGTATTAAAGCACTGCTCCATGAGAAAATATGTCTAGTGATGGAAAGGAGATTTTTACAAAAATGTCATCTTAAAATTGTTGATGAAAATAAGCACTGTAGATGAAATGAACTTTCTAGACCAATAACATTTTGACCTTTTAGGTAAAGAGATACATGATGATTCAGTTTATCCTGGCTTTATTGTCTTTGCTGTTTAGTTTTCTAGATCACAAAGCATCTGTTGAGTGTCTCACATCCATCGGTAGAGTTTACACAGTCGTCTTAACAAGTAACACTTGTTTCTGTCTCACAAACTCTATGCCAAAATAATAAGATCTGTATTCCACAAGGATACTGGCACCAGACTGAGACAGTTTATAGAAATCTGTCATTGCTGGAATGATTTAATGAGCTATTTTCATACAAACATTTGTCTGCTTTAATAATATACTGCATACATACCAGTTCTGTCCAGTTTAATTGTGGTCACTTACTCCCACATATGATACACTTTTTAAGCACAAAGCCCCTCCCATGTCATCATAACTCTAACCAAAATATTCACTTATGGAGCATGTACTGTTGTCTTACACCGGTAAAGTGTTGTAGTTTTCACTAAAATTACAGCATCTGATTTGAAAATTTTTTTGCACTGCTGAAGTATGTAGTTGTTTGTTTATTGTAGTGTGTCTTTTCAGAAATGCACTAATTAAAGGGATTGGGGTGTCTGTAGTGTGAAAATCTGGCACCCTGCTGGGCAAACAGCTGGATTTATTTTGAGAACGAGAATAATCAAATTGTTTTATGAGACTTTGGCAGTGTTCATTCTGCTGTTTGTGAACAATATTCTCATTTCTCTTGTAATACATGTTTTCGTTTATGGTGCAATAAAATCAAACGTCTGTTTACAATAGGCTCCAACTAGTACAAAAGTTTCTCTTCTCTTGTGCCGTTTCATAAACATTATTCTGATGTTTACAGACTCAGTGGAGGGGCGTGAAGGCAAAGTGGTGGCAGCAGACCCCTCCATCAAACAAGCCACCCCAGTCAGTGCAGCCAGTATGTCAGCCTTCGACCCATTAAAAAACCAGGACGAGGTCAGCAAGAATGTCATCTCCGCTTTTGGCCTGAGTGAGGATCAGGCGCCAGGTACTCGACAGCATCACAAATGATTGCGGTTGCTAAATTAAGGATTATTATAAGCTTGGTTATTCTGTAGTATACTTTTACGTGCATTGCTGTGGTGCATGTATGCTATCACTGTACTCTGTCTTATTTTCTGAGTAGCCCCCCCACCAGCTGCACCAGAGGAGCGCTCAGGAACACCTGACAGCATCGCTTCCTCTTCATCTGCAGCCCCACAGCCAGGAGTGCCCCCCCAAACACAGGCTCCGTACCCTGGAGTACAGCAGGGACCCCCAGCTGGCATGGATGGTGAGAGACACCACACACACACACACACACACACACACACACACACACACACACACACACACACACACACACACACATAGCTAAATGCATACTTAATAAAAGCCAAAAGAAATTGATTTAATGTGTCCTCACAAAAAGCCCAGATGTGCACAAACATAATGGGTGAACACACGGACATAATGAAGCAAAGGCACATGTTTAAGAAGTAATATATTGTGGAATGGTGTCCTCATGGTCACAGTTAGACTCTACAGTGTGGGCGGTTAAACAATTAAACATTCTTTTACAGTGAAGCTTTAGTCCCCCCCCCCCCCCACTAGTATTTGTTGAGTAAGCAAGCTGTTGCCATGCAATACTGGTCCAAGGTAATCTGCATTTCATGGAATAGTTCTACCTTGGATATTATGACTTAAGACGGAATCACGAAAAGTGCGTGTCACAGTATTTAGGTAGTCTTTGCGACTGTAATGACTGTAACATATTGATCTTTTCTGCATTCACGCTTAAAACAGTTGCTCATTTACATGTGATGAAACAGGTTTGTTGATGAAAGGGTCAGAAAATTATCGTACACTTCATCATAAACCTTCAGAAACAGTGTTTCGACTTTTGGTCTGTCTGCAATTGTATGTATTTTAAATTAGGAAATACTAAATGTGTTTTAGGTCCTTAGGTTTACATGGTCTCTTGCAGTTGGGTTCATTCTGTTACAGCAGCAGCTTTTACCGAAAGAGACATGTCATAGCTCAGCAGGACTTTGACCAACGCTGGATACACACGGTTTTCCATGAGGTCGACATATTTTGCCTGGTCACAGTTTTTACAATGCAGGCGATCTGTCTTGTTGAATGGAAAACAAGATCTTAATAAACATTACCTTCAGAAAAAAGTCTTTACCAGTTGTTCTCAGCACAGTATCGCCTCTGAGACCGAATCTGGTGGACAAATGATCTTCAATGCCAATCTTCTTTATCCACTAAATTTATCATTAGGGGGATGTCTGGCTTTTCTCCATTTCTTGTAAAGAGAGGTCCAGACAGGTGCAGCCACAGAGGCGCAGCATCTCATACTGTTTACCACATTCCTATAAGAGGGCTAGATTGTTTTCAGCTTGTGGTTTGGCTCAGACCATGTGAAGGCCACTGGAGCAATGGAGATGCACTCTTTCACAAGAACCAAAGCTTACTCAGAGCTCAGAGCAGTCACTGTGCAGACTTCTTACCCCACCTGTAATGTTCAAGATCAGCGCACATGTTGTTTGACGACTTCCATTTAACTGGTGGTTTGTGGTTTGGCTTGGCCTGGCCAGTGTTACAGGTTTTATCCACGGGGCCTAGTATGAGCTTGGTTGGTTCAGCGGGAAGACAGTTTCTTCCATAACACAAGGATTAGGAGGAATAACAGACAATATAGGGATGACCTCATTGAAAATCTTGGTAATCTTTGTGAGGTCTTCATGGCTATACAAATTTCCACCATGTTAAATTCACTGAAATGAAAATAGGCAAGTTTTTGTGGAATTAATATTCCCTGGATGTTCCCTGTAATGCTAGATAAAGTACTGGCTCTATGTCCAAGCCCAGCGTGATAATGAAGAATTCTTCCTGTCTTCATCCATTATTTCCATTGGTTTTCCTTCTGATCTCGCTCCTTACTTTCAACACTGCAGATGGTTGGCACACAGACGCATTAAGTCAGATCATGCCCAGCCTGTTGTCCTGTCCAACCTCTTCCTCAATCTGTGTCCTTTCTTTCTTCTCGTCTTTGGTTGCAGAGTTTGTTTACAGTACAACAGCTTCTAAACAAATCAAAATATTGCGTGAGATATTATTTAGGCAAAACTACAGATTGTCATTTGCACCTGAACATGGGTGGTCTTTTTTAGAGATGGCCTTAAGCTGACTTTTACTGCAAACAAAGGTTACTTGTTGCTTCTAATAAGGTCCATAAGCAGATGGTAAAGATTTCAACCTTCTGTCTTTAAGATAGTGATAAACCTTTGGCAGTAATTTGCCTCTATGTAAGGACAAAAGACCCTATAAACATGAGCATATGTTGCAGCTTTCCAGACAGTTGCCTGAAGCGCTTTATCAGATGGGCAGATGTCTGTTTGGTGTAAAATGTTTATTTAAAAATAGGATGCCTTTGTCAGGATGTCTTCTCTAGGCACGCTTGGAGGTCAGCAGAACCTCAGCCAAAGACTTTGTTCCAACGAACATCATTTTTCTAACTTGGGATTTCTTCTCTCCTCAAGCAATGCAGCTCTGTCCTCAGGAAAGCCCCCAGTCACTTCTTTATGCTGTGAGTCAGAAGGCTGATGGCTGACCTGTTGACACTGGGGAGAAATAAAAAACCCATCCCTCCATCACTCTTATATAACACTCATGATAGATTACAGACCGAGGAGAACTAAAGAACTGCCAATTTCACAGACATGCATTCTCGCACAATAAAGACCATGTTAAAGGTGCTTTCAGTGAGATAACAGATGGTTGCCACATCACCACAATGACTGTAAAACGTTTCTATAGGTATGCTTTGTGTTGCCAGGTATTTAGTTGAGCAGTCTGTGCAAAACTAACATAATGTAATGTGACCATACTCTGAGCTCATATTGTCATCCCATTAAAGGTTTTCCACAATGTTGGCTCTCCCAGTGTGGAAAATAAGCACCAGTTTTACCAGCTCTTGAAAAACTGGTAGACCTTGGTGTGGCCCTCCCATTTATTATCCTTCAGCTGTTTGTGGTTGTCATTTGTTGTCAGACCTTTTTATATGCCAGGCAGGAGATGTGGGGTTAAGATTTGGGCCTTGTTAAGAGTAACTGCTGCTTTGCCAAGTCTTTGCACATTTGGTTTGCTTTAAGATGGTGAACAAATTTTATACTGACAGAAAAAAATGTTCTGTTTGTTAGAAACATAAAGAACCCACATTGACTTTTTTCTCAGAGTACTGATTACTCTTCATGTTACTTATATGTAATGTTTGAGAGATTTACTATTAAAGATGCGTCATTCTCTACAATGACAACCTCTCGAATATTCCCCTCTTCTAAATGTCACTATTCCAGTACATCTGATACAGATGGTGTAAACTGAATGCTCCGAGTCAGGCCAGTTAATGCAGGGGCATCTGCCAATATGATTCAGGCTTTAGGGGTATTCTTTTACCAAGCATGTCACAAACTCTTAACTGTTCACCATCAGCTCTGTTTGTTGTCCATAATCCATCCAACAAGACTGTGATGACAGAAAAACCCATGTATATGTTTGAAAGAAGAAACAAAACTACTTGTACACACTTACCAGTTGTTTTTTTTTATATGTACAAATATGACACGGCTATAGGATATGCATGGAGATGGGAATTTTGTGTTAATCAGAGTAAACGTATCTGCATATAAATGGGAATGTTAGGGAAATATTAATTTTCATTAGCCATGTAAACAGTTTAGTAGACATACGTCATCCTCAGTGAGATAACTGAATGAGTTGTAGAGGCGATGATGTACAACGGACAGATGCTTTGTCTTGATGTAGGAAAACTGGATTAAGGTTCTCTGGATACCTTTTAGTCATATTGTAAGAATCATTATCCCCTTCATTATTTGTATCCGAGGTTTTACAATCACTCCAGTTTTTTTTCTGTCGCTGTCAGTGGGATTACGAAAAAACTATCACTGATTTGGATGAAACTTGCTGGGTCATAGGTCAAGGATGAAGCTCTTAATTTCTGGAGCTGACTCATTGAAAGCAGTTGAAGCTGGGTTTTTAACTTTTTGTAACTGATAATTTTTTTATTTTTTTTTTTTTAATCACTGACCAGTACCTCCAGCTGAACAAAACCTGTTTTGACCATGATACTCATTAAACTAATTAGCAAGAAGGGGGTCATGATTTCAAGTTTGGTTGTGGTATAATATTTAGCAGAAACAAGAGAGAGTGGATTAAAGGCCTCAGTGGAGGTCTGCACTACAGAACTAGTGTCCTAGTTTTGTTAGTTTGCATGTGTTTGTTCAGGCACCTGCACTGTTCTGTCGATGTTGGAGCAATTCCCGACTGTTATTGTGCCATAGAGTTTTTTTTGTGGGCACCAGGCTTTTAGCATTAAATAGTTGTTGCAAAGTGGTTGCAGCTGTTTTCATTAAGGCACTTATGTTACTTTACCCAGATGTACAGGTGTTTCTGTGAAGTCACGGATGGAATAAATAGTGACTGATTAACAATTTGGGATTAGCCATCAACGATCAATATTTGATATTCCTGCTAATTTCTTCTGGCTTCTGCCGTGTTTGTTTCTCTACACTGATAATGTGTCTCCTTGTGTTTTCAGGCCAGGTGTACCAGCAGTACCAGGCACCAGGTGGGTACCCACCTCAGCAGCCAGGTGCCCCACCGCAGCAGCAGTACGGTATGCAGTATCCTGGTAAGAGTAAAATCTGTCAGTTTAGAAAGGGGGGGGTAGCTGCTGAGTTGTGAAACGAAGTGGTTCCGTTTCTTCTGGGTCTGCGTTTAAGACTCCCCTCCTCCTTCTCTCAGCAGGATACAGTCCTCAGCCTGGAGCCCCTCAACCTGGCCCACCACAGCCTCAGCAGCAGTTTCAGAACTACGCACCTCCCTCTTCCCAGGCTCCTGTCCCTGGTCCAGCCCCAGCCCAAGGTTTCCAGGGTGGCCAGCAGCCGCCCCATCCGCCTCAGGGAGCCCAGCAGTATCCACCAGGAGCCTTCCCTTCCCAAAACTATACCTCCCAGGCCTCCCAGCCTGCCAACTACAGCCTGCCGCCCAACTCCCAGCCTGGTTCAGGGTATCAGTCTCGCCCCGGATACACCCCACCTCCAGGCAACACCGTCACCCCTCCACCCGGAGCTGCTAATCCATACGCCCGCAACCGCCCCCCGTATGGCCAGGGCTACACTCAGCCTGGCCCTGGATACCGGTAAAAGAGGGTAGGGGATGTTTCTGATCCTCACACACCCCCTAAGTCCTCCCCCTCTATGTGGCTCCCAACTGTTGGGAGTGGGTGCAGGATACAAGGTCTACTGCTCTGCACCCCCCCCTGCCCTCCCCATTCATTCAAATATCAAGCCCAAATAAGAAACAAGCAACCCTTCCAGTCTGGTGGTTAGTGTTCGTATGCTGTCTCAACAAGCCACTCTGTTCTGGCCCTGGTGTATGTTCCTTGTGTTTTTTTTTCTGATGATTAATTTCCACTGTCTTCTCTACCCTCTTGTAACTGTCACAGTAAAATTGTAACCAGTCTGTATGCACACACCTGGGAGACCAAAACAGGCTGTTGCACAAATATTTTTCATTTCCCCATGGTAACACTTCATTTTGTGAGCAAGATCCACGTCTGCAGTGAATAACCTCTCCACCGGTCATGATGGGTAAAACGTCCATAGATGCATTAATTAGACACCAAAATGAAATGTTACACCTTTTAGCTTTTTGTTGTTTCTTTTTTTCTTCTTTTGATCAATTTTTATCACCATGTTGGTATTAATGATGTGTCAATCGACCTGCCCCATGTTGGGAACACTAAGTGATGGCTCATGGGAAGTGTAGTTCTCAGGGTCAAGAAGAAGGCTTCCTTTGTTTAGTTAAATCACCTCCAGTAAGGCTTGCTATTGTTCTCTTTATCTTATCACTGGTTTTTACTAATATATCAAATCAAATTCCACCTTGAAGTGAGATTAGTTGTTTATGTATAAACTGTAACATTTTTCTGGAACCTAATAAATAATCGAGACCCAGTTGGACTACTTTTTCTTTTTACTTTTGTTCTGATATTGTTGTTTTTGGCTATGTTGTCTTACTGTCTTTTCCTTAACACACTCTCTCTGTTTGTGGTTTCTGAGTTCATGTCTGTGTTAAGTTTGGCTTCTCTCTTCCCTTTCTCCCAAACCCGGATTTGGAAAAACTGTGGTAATGCTGGTATTTTGTTTTCCTGCCTGAGGGTTGTGGTTGGCTGGGACATGTGGCATGGGAGTTTGTGGTTGGTCTTTCATGTCAAGCTGTCTTACTAAGTGAGAGGAACTGAGCACATAGGGTTTATTAAAGATAATTTATAAAAGTGTTCTAGCGTTGCCCTCTGTGTAGTCAGTACCAAATTGCAATCACTTTTTGTGCATGCGTATCCACTGTAGCCAGTTTGCAGTCGGAACACTTCTAAGGATTTATGAAGTCAGTTTATAATTACCTTTGGAGTCTTATTCTGTATTACGTCCTTTATTCTAATATGGCTCATCCTTTTTTTTTTTTATTTTAAAGAAAATCAGTGTGCTATTAAGTATACAACATTTTTCAATATAAAAGGCAAAGAGCAGTGAATAAGTAAAAATCATTTATTGCTGGAAAAAAAATACATATCAAATGTAGCAGGCTGATTCGTTTCAAGACGGAAAGCTATATATACACTTTGCATACTGTTTAAAGTTAAAAAAAAAAAAAGTCATTTCTATATCGAAACTAATTCTGTAATCATCTTTTCAATATACATTTTATTCTGTTACATAATGCACAACAAATCTTCATGGGCATGAAAAATAGAATTCTCAGTTCAGAGTGACCCCATGCAACTTCAGGGCTACAACTTTTTTTATATTATAGTGTATCCTTTTGGGTAACACTTATCTATCCTGAAAAAGAAGCATGAAAAATACCATCGAAGGCTGATGGTACACAATACTGTACTTTACACCATATACATATATGCAAAAAGGCTTAATACTGTGCAAACTGCAACTTCTAATAATCCCAGTTCTGCATGTCCATGTGTACTTGCATGATTGAATTTTACATAATACAAAATGTACACTCAAAGTATGATGCATGTTCATTCTGTATACGACTTAACAGCGTGCGTATTCACTGCCATGCAAGCACTGAGAAACGGTTTTGCTTTCTCATCTCCAAAGCTTGAGCTCACACAATATTCAGTACCAATCCTTTGATAAATAATATCATCCAAGTTATTACACTTTGGGAGCCAGCTTCCCAACGTTTTGTCTGATTATATTCAACATTTTGGTTCAAACTCCTGCATTCATTTGTTCACTGTGACGTGTTTGATAAATAGAAGAACAAAGTTGCAAATATCCTCAACAGAGTTTTGTGACACCTAAAAGTCCTGTACTGGTTCATACTTAGGTGAGTAAACCAACTGACAGAACGACTGTGTCCACAGGGACATGAAAGAGAGGCCAACCCCCCCATCAGGCCTTTTAAGACGCCGTTTATTCCTTTCCAACATGGAGGTCTTCCTTCGTCTTTGGTGTCTCTGCAGGGTCGCTGTTTTACCACTTTCCCGGGATGGGCGTTCCACACTCATACCAACCTACATAAGTAATATGCGATTTTCCTCCAATTTCTCCAAAGTGAACAGGTTCCTGTCGCAGCGCTCTGAAGTATCCTAGCATCAAGACAGAGGAGAACATTAGTCTGGTAGAAAAAGAGCACCAGTGGTTTATTAATGGTTAGGGTTTGTTAATGGGCCACATTCAGGCCATTTTGATCTCATGTGGGCTGGAGCCGTAAAATAATAACATTAATTAATAACCTATTATTTATAGCCTACAAATAATAACAACTCCAAATGTTTCTCTTTGTTTTAGTGCAAAAAAAACTCTTATAACTTAACTTATAAATTATGACTATATTTACATTTACAAACTATCCTTTCACAAAAAAAATGTGAATAACCTGAAAGAAAATTAATTTCTGAAGAAAAACAAGGGTTATTTTAACAATATAATGCCTCAACTTGTCATTTATATATGTGCATTACAGAGCAGCTCTACAAAAGCACAAAACTTTTAGTAACAGACAGAATATTGTTAAAATTACACTTTTTTTGCACAATTTTCTTTACACATTTGAAGAACTTCATATCTGTTCAGATTATTCACAATTTGCTGTTAAAGGACACTTTGTAAATATAAATATTTTCATAGTATACTGTTATTTTTTTATTTCAAATTACCAAGAAGAAAATTTGGAGTCACTATTTATATGCTATGATGCTATTACTCTATTTTCGAACACATTGGTCTGTGTATAGAAGCTGAACTAAAATCATTTTAACATGCATTGATTGTTAATATCTTCAGTGTATTTTTAGGTCTTTGTAAATTCATCCTGCAGGTTGGATTGGACCCTTTGCCAGGACGGTTTTGGCCCACAGGCCACATGTTTGATCCCTCTGTTATAGGTGATAAACTTACCTGGCCGACTTGGCAGTTGGTCAGCAAACATCTGCGTGCCAGTCCGTCCATCCAGGAAGGAGTCAACAAACTGACAATGATCTTCACCATGCCCCGTCTGATCTCCAATGTTGTAGAACTTCCCTACAAACAAGATAAATAAGTCCAACCTTAACCATAAAGACCCAAACAGCCACTGGTGACCAAAACCATCTACTGATCTAAACTCTTTAGTACCTGTTGATCCATTAACCCTATCAGTCCATGTAAATAATTGGTGTAAAATACAGTTTATCATCTTTTTATGGTCATCTGATATGACCCATTTGGGCGTTCAAAGGCTCTGTGGTTACCTTGGAAAACACTGTCATCTTCTACAACGTTGCTTCACTAGTAAAACCCATGGAGTTTGATTCTTGATAGTGGATGGAGACACTTGGTTTATGTTCAAATAATAATATATTTTGTTGAAAAAGTCACTTTTTTAAAAATAATAAAACAACTTAAATCTGATCTTTTATGAACTCCTACGTGATCAGAAAATTAAATACAGGAAAATACATGATTTCTATAGAAAATACAGAGGATACTATGAAAAAAAATGATGATAAATCATTGAAGAATGATTAAATAGGAAGGAAAGTTCATTTTTCACTGCCACAGAAGAAGCACTGGGTCTTTATGGGTTAAAAGGTGTTCATATATAGTCCTAAATCTGATGTATGCCTTTATATTTACCATTGAGGGTGTCACTTAGGTAGATCTTGTATCTCAGGGAGTTGCAGAGCTGGATGCCCACAAACTTTCTATACCAAGTTCTCTTTATAAACTGTTTTCCATTGCATTCAGAGTAAGCATCTGCTTTAAAAGGGAACTGAGTCCAGATGGCATCTTTGCCTGCGAGAAAATCATTAAAAGCAAAGAGTCAATACACTGGACATAAAATACAGGAGCATAATCCAAAAAAAGAATAATATTAAAAACAGAGAAAAGGATGATATTCACCTGCAACATATTCACTGACACGAGGATCCGCTATAAACATGAAAGACAGTTGCAATGAATAATAATAATAATAATAATAATAATAATAATAATAATAATAATAATAATCACAACATAAGCATTAATCCAAAGTCATGACTCAAACATATCTCCTTGTAGAACAACCCCGATTTGTAGCAGAGCCAATTTGGCACAGTATTCAGATTGTTTAGCCCCAGAAGGCTCTGCTTTGATTGCACAAGGGCAAGAGGCCAATTAAGAAAAGCATTTCCCTCTCTGTGTTGTCATTTAGAGTTTAAAAACACTAACATTTGACCCACTTAAGGCAGTTCTTCAGCTGCACAACAACTGGTGCAATTTAGCCTGTTCTTTTTTTGTTTTGTTTTTTTCTTAGAGAGCCTAATCAGCACATGGGTGATGTTCGTTAAAAATTAGCCTCACAGGACGCCCGGTGAGCTGACAGGACACTTAATCAGTCAGACCCAGCGCCATGTTGAAATCATTAAACTAATAACCACTTAACTGCACACCTTCTAAGAGTCTAAACAAAGCTAATCACAGCCTGATAATTGGCATCAAATACAGTGGCATTAACACGCTGCTAATTTGTCTTTCATGTGAAAATAAAGTCATCAGGGTTGATTAGGGAGTTGTAAAAGTGGTAAAACTTGCCTGATTCTGTGCTAAAAGACACAGGATCACTGGAGGGTCCTGTTCCCAGCTCATTCTTTGGTGTTACCTTGAATTCATAACTGGAATGACAAAAAAAAAAAAAAAGACATATGAAGAGCCAGAACTCTGAGTCATATACACAAGAAAGAAATAAAAGGACAATTTAAAACCCTGAGGAGTTGTCCAGTCTGAATTACTCCACTCTGAGATATTTTCATGCCCTTGACAGTGCAGCGCTGTATGGGTCACACTCTCTCACACACACAGCTGATGGTTATTCCACGTGTTGCATTCAGATGTCCTGGCAGTGGTCGTCTAGCAAACCCAACCCAGAGGAGGGTTCTGGTGAGTCTTGAGACTCCAGATGCTAAGATCCAATTAAAAACCCAGTGACCCACTCCACCCAGATTTCCTCAGTGTTTGATGAATGTTTTAAGTTTGACACAAATACACTGTTTTTAGTAAATGTCCAGAGCCGAAAAAGATTATTTGACATCTGACAGTTAGTTTGAAAGCCAGTAGAATATTATTTATTTTAAAACACTCTGTACTGTCACACAAAATATGTGATTTGTCATAGTTTTAAGGCATCCAACAACAATATGCTTTGGGAATTGTTCATGGGTGTGAGTGTGTTGATCTGTGATGTGGGAACAGGGTGATCCCATGTGGACATCCCACTGTTACCAAAAAAATGTCATCTCCTGAATAAAGCTCCAAAAAATAGTTGTTTTTTTTTGGGTCATTTTTCATACATGTTTTCATCTTAAGTCTTTTATTTATTTATTTTTATTGATTTTAGTGCTTTTAACTGTTTGATTCTATTGTTTTATTTAGAGCAGGGGTGTCAAACTCATTTTAGTTCAGGGGCCACATTCAGTCTGATTTGATGTAAAATAACAGCATAATATCTTGTAAATGACAACTTTTCCTCTTTCTTTTAGTGCAATAAAAATTATTAACCTTTATAAACTGTCATTTCTCAAAACAGAAGTAAATAACCTGAAAAAAAACATACATTTTCTAAGAAAAATAACAAAATTATGCTTCAACTTATGATTTACACGTGTTACACACAATGTTACACAAACATTTGTTAAAATTTAGTAACTTTTACAGTCAGTAAGTACATCTCAGCTTATTATTAACACAATTTACAGATCACAGTAGATCTACAAACACACAAACCAGTGACAGGCAGAACAGAGTTAAAATTGCAATAATTTTCTTAAAACATTTCAGGTTTTTCATATTTTATTGTTAAATGATTGTTTTAAATGTAAATATTTTCAGAGTGCAATGTTATTTTTTTCCCATTAGACCAAAAAGAAAATTTGTACTTGTCATTATTTATAAATTATTGTTATTACTTTACTTGAGATCACATTGGTCTGTATCTGGCTCCTGAACTAAAAGGAGTTCATTCACAAATTCATCCCATGGGCTGCAGTGGACCCCCCCTTATTTACTGTTTTAGTAGTTCTCATAATTGTTTTATTGTTTTTATGAAGTGCAGAACTTTGGAAACATTCTTATTTAAATGTGCTGTATTTTCAACCACTGCTCAAAATATTGAAAAGTGTTGTGTCTTTGTGAAGGAGTATTAAGACTATATCATCCACTTACACTTAGAAAAAAGTCATTTTGGGAAGTCCTAATTGTTTTAGGCATGTGGTAATACGTGGTTGCCAACAGCCCCTGCTGGAACATGGTAAGACTATAGACTGTGTTCTCATATAATGTTTCTGTACTATCTTTACAGGTGGTCAGTGGCTTCTGGTGCTCATACTACAGTACGTGCTTATATTACACCAGTTTTTTGTGTGTGTTGAAAATTGCTGAGGCATTAACAGCTTTTTCAGGTTTCCTTTTTTTATGCGGTCATCAATAGCATCTGGTTGTAGCAAGAGGACTCCACTATGTGGTCCGAAAATTGACATTTCAAACATTTTTTTATATGTTTCTGAAGTGTTAAAGGTAATTGCTATGGCAGTAAAAGGGCTCCCTGGAGTGTTTAAGGGTTTTTAATGGTTTTTACTGTGGTTTGGAGTAGAGAGGCTGTACTATGTTATCTGAAAACGGTGGTTTCTGACAGATTGTGGTAGAAGAGTTTTAAATGATTGGCAATAATTATTGGCGTGATGTTAAATAATAGATCCCTGATGTATTATAGGTTCATTTTAAGGGGTTTTCAAGCAGTAAGTTCCTCCAGAGGTGCAATAATAAAACTATGATATGTGTTCCAAAAATTATTATTACCTCCGCCAAGGAGGTTATGTTTTACTGTGCGTTTGTTACCATCCGACTTTGTTTGTTAGCAACATAACTCAAAAAGTTATGGAGGGATTTTGATTTTCAGGAACTGTTGGAAATGGCACAAGGTTACATTTTGATTAAATTTTGAGGATGATCCTGAAGAAATCCTACATTCTGGATCACTTTGAAATTTTCGCTAACATTGCGGTAAATGGAGCATGAAAGTTTGATCATCAATATTTCAGGTGATTACTAATGGATGTCTGCGCTCTCCGAGTGCTTTTCTAGTTTTGGACATGTTTTGGTATATTTTATCATTGTAAAGCAAGTGATGTGAAACTGGATCATAGGTGCCATCACCCTAGTTCAGATTCAGATTCAGATAACATTAGTTATCCCCTAGGGGCAATTCAGTTTGCAGACATGGGATCGCAGCAGGACAAGACATTAAATACACATAACATAATAAACAGTTCAGTCAGCCTGTCAATGAATGGACAACTGAAGGGTCCAGCCATCAAGTGCAGTAGTGGCACTGTGCAACCATAGCAATCAATCAATCAATAAATAAATAAAACCTGTAATTGCATAGTGTACCCACATTACCCATTATGCATTCTCACTAGTATTTAAAAGCTAGAGATATTAGTTATATTAGTTAGTAATATGTGCAAAATGCAAAACCCTATCTGAATAAATTCCATCCGCTCAATAGATTTATGTACTCATTACTTCAAAATAGACACTGCAGTTTGGAGAGAAAGACACTAAATGGATAAAATTGTACTACAAAACAAGAAAAGTCACAGTTGTGAAGACATGCAATAACAAAGTTCTCTAAGAGGCACTGATGTGTTTGTCGGTAGATGGAAAGCAAGAAGGGTGTCCTCCTTCTGGGCCGACATATCACCGACTAGCAACACACGATCATAAATGTCTGGCTACAGTCTATTATTCCATAAATGAGAGCTGCTTACCTGCTCTCTGGTTTGAGATTTTCCACAGCTGTATGTGTCTGATTGGTTGTTAGTACTGACACTTCCTTCCCATTCGGTCCTTTAGTGGTAGATACAACTTCATACTCTAGAGAAAGATCAGGCAGAAAGATTCCAACTGTGCTTTTAGAAACACATACATTCAAATAACCACACCTTCGGATACATAAATATGGTGCTGAATTTCATATACATTCAATTGTACTGTAAAAAATTCAAAAAAGAGAAAAAAAAAAACACACCTTCAAAAAAAGTAGAGTTCTAATAACTAATGCCTGCAAACTGAATGTCATTTATCTTCTACTAAATAATCACAAGAGTAGAGTTCATTTTATTTTTCATGTAAAACACTCATATGGCCCCATTAGACGGACTAAACAGAATAATAAGAATGAGTCATACAAAAAATCAATGGCTTAACTTAGTCATAATTATTCATATACATATCCTGATGCTTTTCTCTTATCTGCACTCTATTTGTGTTAAAAAAACAACAACAACAAAACAACAAAAAAAAAGAATCCCAACGCTATGCTTAAATGTGTATGCCGTACCTCTGGTTTCATTGTCGGATTTCTGCCAGTCCAGAATGACAAAAGACGGGCAGCCCTCCACTGTGACGACAGTGACGTTGGAGGGCGGTATACGAGGAGGTCCAGTCACATTCAGGTCATTGTTCTCCTCCTCGGGGAAATAAGCGAGGGAGGAGGTGATAGAGCACGGCTCATCTGGCTTTTTATCAGTCTTGTAGATCACATGGGGAGCTGTACAAACCAGTGGAGCTCTTTATTAATATTGTAAAACCAGCTGCTGTGGATTGTGTTACTGATACAGCAGTTATACCTTCAGCAGATTTAATAAATAAATAAATAAATAAATAAATAAAAATAATCAAGACCTCCACAATTCAGGTGCCTAATGCTGTTTTTCTTGTTGTTTGTTTGTTTTTGGTTTTATTTGTTTTTGGTGCTATTTTTGGAAGTGGTGTCAGTTGTTGAGATTCACACAGTCTTTATCACTCCTGCATCCTAAATAGCACTGCTCTTCTGTTTGTCGGTACCCCCCCCCCGCCC
>JAQQZY010000015.1:19173839-19184810 GCA_030068375.1 Ostorhinchus rueppellii
TGACATATAGAGACGAACAATCACTCTCACATTCACACCTATGGGCAATTTAGATTAGCCCATTAACCTATCAGTGCTTTGGATTGTGGGAAGAAACCGGAGTACCCGGAGAAAACCCACACAGACACGGGGAGAACATGCAAACTCCAGACAGAAAGGTCCCAAGGTTGAACCCGGGTCCTTCTTGTTGTGAGGCACAAGTGCTAACCACTGCACCACCGTGTCGCCCTGCCTATAGACTTAAAAAAAAAAACATTTAAAAATTTGCCTATAGCCTAAATTTTACTCTAATTTTGAGTGGGACCAAATATTATCTGAAACAGAGTAAAATTCAACTCTCTAAGAGTTAAATTAACACTGCTTTTTACTTTGTAGGATGTCATTTAAGTGTTAGGGGTGATCATTTGCATTCTTCAAATCAAATCTAATGAGCTTTTGAGCAGCTCAAGGATACTACAGTAACAAAAACTCAAATCTGGACATGCTAGCTATTACAACACACGTGGTAAACAGTCTCAGAAAACAGAGACCACCACAGCTGGATGACTTATGACTGACAGATGGCCTGCTCACATCTAAAACAGTAAATAAACCCACCGGTGCAGACTTCTGTGATAAATGTGACATGTCTGTCAAATTAAGTCCATTTCTGATGATTTGCTGCTCTGCCTTCACTATATTAAGCGCGTTTTAATTCAATCAGGGGTACATTTTCAAATCACATTCAAATTAAATGGTATGGGTAATCTCTATCATATTTTTGTCTACTCTTTTTCCATCATTTTTATTCCATAATGGAAATGACAAATGAGTCTATGTGGGCTTGAAATTCCACCTCTCATAGTCTAAACGGCTTAAAAACTGGATTATGGCTTGTACTACGCACTCCTCGCACATGTCCTTGGCTCATATTTCAGTGTTAAATGAAATAGTGGAACTTTGCAGGAGGAGTAATGCCAACAGCTGCCAGATGCCAAAACAGACACTAAGAGTGAAAGAGAGGGAAGCCCTGTCGTTAAAAAGCCCCTAATTCTTTTCAAGCTACGTCTTTCCTATCAAAACTGCATTTGTTTTGGTTCGTCTATCAATATTTCCAATAAAACAAGAGTGAAACCAGCTCAGAGGGAGAGCTCTCTCAATGTATGAAACATTAGGAAACTTCTGGCAGTGTGTTTTAAATTCTGGTACAAGCAAAAGCTGGCTCTGTCCCACAACAATCCTTCCAAAGCCCGACCATTTGGCCCACACACTGCTCAGGGACTGTTAAGACTTATCAGTATTTCCAGAGTAAAATGAATAAAGCTTTAGGAACGAGTCCAGTCAAAGTCTTAACAATCAATCAACTACAGTACAAAGGAAAACTATTGACATTTAGCTAGCCAGAAAAATTGCTAAGCCGCAAAGTCTTATTGTTTGTGTTTGTGTATACTACAGCGAGTCTTTTCCGACAAATAGTGAGGAGTATGATTGATTATTTGAGCAGAAATTCTTCCTGAGGGTAGCTTTACTGGTGACTCTGACCCTGTCAAAACCATGAGATCAGTGATTTATTACCTCAACAAATGACATGTAACTACGCTCTAATTAAATCCACAGTCCTATCCATAACATCCATAATATCTATCATAGGCATAAATTTACAGCGGCATTAATTATCGGAGCATGACAATAAATAACTTTTGCAATACTCGTTTTTCCTTATTGTTATCCTTGTATGTATAATATTAAATTGGTAATTGTCTGTGGAGTTTTATCATCCTGTTCACATTGAACGGTTAACCTCACAAGCTATTGTGAGGCTTGTCAGGTATCGGGGTACAAAATGTATAAATATGGGTGTATTTTCCATTTTTCTAACATTAAATTCCAACTGGCATTAAGCTCTTCTTGCTAATAAACATTTTTTTTGGCTTAAAGTAAGTGTGCAGTGCAAACTTTTTATTATACCCATGTACCCATGAGGTATTTTTATTTACTATTAAACAGAATATGCCACAGCTAACAATGGATCTATACTCATGTATGACATATTATCGTCAGTGCAATGCCCACACACTGTACTGTAAATCTCACTGTGAATACTTACACTGTCATTAAATAAATATTATGATATAAGCTGCCAATACCTCTCATGCAATCAATCAGCAATTAAAAGTTAATCCATCATAATGCTGGGACATAGCCAAAAAATATGCAAGATAATTACAAACAATGCCACATCATTCAATAAACAGTTCACTATTGTATTCATCTTGTTTTGAGTGTGTAATCCTTCTGGCCAGAAAAGGAGAAACACCCTTAAACTGGAAACACAAACTTGGCTCATGGCAGCGGCTCTCTTGGATCCTCAGCAATGATGGATGATCCTCCGGGAAAGGGAGTAGGTTAATGGGGTTGTCAGCAAAACACACTCATTTCACTTTCAACTGCAGTGCAACATGATCTTTTTAAGTGGATTTGTTGTCTGAGAATAAATGTTAAACAGCACAACTTTGTGCATATAAAATATGTGCAGTTTTGGCATCCGTTTCCACATGCACTTTACTTCCTGACATTATCTAACGAAACAAATCATCACCCTTGGCAGCTCCCTTGTGCTCTACTGTCTCTGTCTTATCTTCTTTCAAATGAGGAGGTGGACTGCATGAAAGCAAGCACTGTGAGAATAAATACGCTGAGATCATCACAAGACTTTTCCATTGAGCCTGATGTGTAAACTAATGAACTATAAATACCCAAAGCCTAAAAAAAAAAAAAAAAAACTTGCAGCATGACTACAAGGATTGTTTTGTTTTCAAAATATGCAATGGAAAAGAGGGGGTTTTTTGTCTTTGTTGAAATTAATGTGCTAGTTTTGGTGGATGCAGTGACAGAATAATGAAGTCATGTCAGTTTGTCTTGAGTCACAACCGCTGAACATCACAACTAGCCTCCACAGACTGTAAATCCCCCTAAACCAAATGAGGCTATAACTCCTCATCGTTAGTCTAGTATATTTCCCCACAAACCATATGTATCACACACTTCTGCAATTATAGAATCAATTAAACTGACTCTCCTTCAACATCGCAACAGTTCTGCCTTCGCGTGCATGCTGCCTTAAGTCTTAGAGTGATTTTATGCAGCTCTGGCGTACAGTATTTTGGCCTCTCAGGTTTCGGTCCTGGAAGAGCAGAGGTAGAATGGAGATTTGGTTTCCAGTGATGTGAGACAGAGACAGATGTTTTATGGACTTTGGTAAAACAGTCACCTTCATTTAAGGCAATGAAGTGTGAAAACACCTGAGGCCAGTGCCAGCCAGAGCAAAGAGAGTCTGAAATAAGTGAATCGGTGAGAAAATGACATTTGGACTGACCTATACTGGCTTTAATGGGGAATACCCAGAGTCTGCAGACCATCTACAGCAGGGTCCTCTTTGATCCTGTCCTGATCTGGCTCAGATGAGGGAGACCAGCACTCCTCACCTTGCAGTCTATGGAGAGAGCCATGTCTGGGATCGAACTCCCACATTTTTCTCCACCTTGGCCGCTTCTATGCTGATCTCTCCGTTCTCCCACTATATATATCCACTTGTCAGATTCAACTCGGCTACAGCTGTTTTCCATTCCCCTGTGGCTCTGCTTCATTCCATCCTTCACCTTCTTTGCTCAATCTCTGCCGCCCTGTATGTGTCACCAGCCATCTTTCCACCAACGTGATCCTCCTTCTTTCTAACTTCCTAAAAATGTTTTGATTTCATCTATCTTGTTCTCTATTTTCTTCTACTTTTTCCCCTGCTTCCCACATTCCCCTTCCATTAATCTGTACATGCCAGTGGACATGTTTTGTCTGGCTCAGTTGAAGTTTCCTGAGCTGCATATTGTTGTAGACTGAGTTAGCTGTAAGTGTTTTTATATCAGAAACATTAACAGCGCATAGACATGTCATCAGTGTATTATCATATCAATGCCACAAGAAGTCAAACACACTTCAGCGTTCAACATTTTCATCCAAAATCACTATCCAAGAAGAACACAGATACAGGCAGTTACGTTTGTTCCAAAAGTAAAAACACACACACCTTCTTTCATCTGACTTCCAAAGCTGCACACTGAGAATTGTCTGTAAGCCAAGTTCAGCCAGCAAGCTACAAAACAGAAGGAACCGTTTCTCCTGTATTTACCTCTTAATAATGATTCCAGTCTTCTCACCTCAAAGCACTTTTACAAACATTAACGTTTTATAGAGGGAATCCAAGTTTATCTCAAAGAAAATAAACCAAGTGGGAGGAAAAATCAGAAATTTAAAGGCACAAATATAGTGTGCATCCATGTGAGTGTTTGCGTGTAGGATAACAACAGAATATGGAAAAAAGCTTGTGGAAAATGTGCTGTTTTCTGACAATACTGTGAGAAATCAAACAGGGGAGTCTCACTAGTATTCACTAGAAATCATTTATTAAAGAGTCTGGTTTTAGGATTTTTTATGGCCTGTTGGCAAACACACACTGCATGCTGGAGCAGAGATTTAAAGATCTGACTGAATGTTTGTTCAAAGTGGAAAGAATATACTCCAAAGAGTGATTAGGCTTTTCCCTGAACATGATAACATTTGTGTGACCTAAAGCCATCCGTGAATCATCATATATTTATCACTGGGCAGCGATTGTCCATTGTACTTTCTTTAAGGACTGTATTGTGCTGCAAAAGAGGAACAATGTATACAAAGCAGTTAGTGAGAACAACTGGTTGATTGCATTTTATATAAAGCTGTCAGGTGGCTCTAAAGGAAAGTTTATTTGGTTTTGATGTGGATTCAACACAACAGCATTGTGTTGATGCCAAAGTTTTCTACATGGCTGTTGGATCAGAATCCCACATGGATCCCTTGACTATTACAACTGAACTCTGAGCAGCCAGTTTTACTGGGTTCACATTGTACATTTGGAAACCAGAGGTGGTTGTAATAAGCTCTGTAGTAAAGGGCTGTCTCTAAAACGTTATCTTTAAACAGACTTTGCAGCTGTTGTTTATAATTAAACAGAAATCACAAACCATAACATCAGTGTGAAGCATAGACAATTAGTCTGTTCATACACAGAAAATCAGCAAAAGTAAGGGTTCTGCTTTGTTAACTTCCACAGACAAAGAGAAAAGAATAAGGAAAAAAGAGCTCAAACATCAAAACAGCTGTTTACAAAATCACTTTGCATGCAAAACTGCAGGTATGACTTACCTCTGCTCCTGCTGGGACTGGAGGGACCAGACAGAACTATACCAGCAATGAAGAGAAGGATGAACAGAAAGCTGTTGGAGTGCTGCATACTCATCCTCATCATCTCTACTGTGGCCTGTTCAGGTGGACCAAACTTCAGTGGTCTGAATGAGTTCAGGGATCTCACAAGAGGAGGAAGATACAAGGAAATAAGACGGAGTCACTGAGCGTTGGCTCGCTGATGAAACAGCTCTTTGACAACAGGTTAAATGTATTTGTGCTGCAGCTGCAGGAGTCACGCTGTGGATGTTTGTGAAGAAGCTGGACTACTTCTCTGAGCGGGAGGCTCTTAGGACTAGTGCAGCTCAGTGGACTGGACCTCTGGATGCAGAAAGCTGCTCCTGCACCATCTATACCTCTAAAGTAGAGGGAGGGGACTGATGGAGCTGGACACACCCACTCTCCTTACCCTCCTCCTGTTTCTCTCTTCATTCTCTACCTCACACTCCTTTCCTCAGAGCAAAGAAATACATTTATCCTGCCCTCTTTGATTTCTGTTCTTATTCTGTGCTCTTTTTTCACCACTTAGTCTGGAACATCTACAGCAATCCTGCTTTTCATCTATGCAGGTCGTTTAACGCTTTTCGTTGTGTCTTTCACTTTGACTACCTACTTATTCAGCTCGGCCATGTTTCTGTCATCTGGGTCCATGTGTGTGTTGGAATCAGTGATAATTCAATCCCTCTGTTTTCCTCCAATTACTTGGATATCCTAACAGTTCAGTATAAACCTACTTTGGCTTATAGTGTCAGCTGCATCCACCACTCTTCACTCATGAACACGTCACTCTGTATAAATATGTACATGCAACCAAGTATTTATTGAGGACATTCATTTCATGTTATCCAGAAGATATAGTCAAACCTTTTACTTGTAAAAAGTGTCCCATGTAAAGGATTCTGCATTTACAGCCTCATGTAAATAAAAGTATACATGCAAAATGAACAAAAAAATGTAAATAAGATGTAGTCAGTGTTTTACTATTAGATATGGTGTGGTTCTTAGGGCTGTAGATATTTAAGGTTATATATAGTGCAGGGTAGCTAAGAGAACAACACAGCTTCAAAAACTCAAGTTGCAAATGCATTTTCCAACAAATGCAAGAAGGTTTTAAGAAAATCTTCAAGAGCCAAATTCTGTGTGGAAAGAATTGTGAAAATACTCACTTTCCTTCGACTGACACCCCCTCTGCATCAAAACATTAAATCTAACATCGATGATCTGACATTGTTCCATGCTGTTAAGGAAGTGAAGTCACTGAGTAGAAGCATCCCCCTCAGGTCACATCAAACAGAATCTGTTGAGCGATTAGTCATTACAGCTGTCAATCATGTATTTAACCCGCCCACTACTCTGAAAATCCCTATGAAAGAAAGAATCAGGGTATCGTTGTTTGTTTGTTTTTTCAGAAAAAGTGTAAGTATGAGGATTTTGTTTTACCTTAGCATGTTTTCATTATCGTCTGCAGTCTTCCTCAGAAAAAAGGACCAGTTTAATAGAATCAAAAATAAGCCCATTTCAACCCACCTTGTAGTTTATTTTCTACACCCCGAAAACACAGGCAAGGAGTAGATGCAAAAGTCTTGTTTCCTCTTCGAAAACTTGAATTAAAACACGTTTGAAAGTAATAATAGAATTTTCAAACACAATAAAAGCACTGCACTGTAGTTAAAAGTTATTTTCCCTGTATTTTACCCATGCTAATACACATACGCAGTACCTAGCATAGCATTAGCCATTTTTATTAGCACCTAGCAGTGAGATGTCAACACTGATCAACGGCACAGACAGGAGAATTAACCCCTTATATATGTATATGTTTTTAACAGCAGGGGGAACCCATGTGGCGCTGAGATTAAGGAAACAATACGTAAAATAAAGAGTATAATTAACCCTCAATAATAAAATATTATAACTATTTTGAACCTTAATTACATAAACTCTCAAAATTAGCAAATGTGGAGATAGGTTGTTTTCACTGGACAGTAAATGGATGAAAAAGTGTCAGACAAATGTCATATGTAGTGAGCATATATGGAAACACAAAATAAAAATGCCAAAATAGCTTTGTTTCATTTGGTAAAAATTCATTAAAGCTACTGGTATATTCCACCACTGATTTAATTTAATATTGCACCTGTTTCTACCTTAAACCTTTATATTATGTAAAATTAACCCATAAAGACTCAAACATCCATCACCAATTAAAAGCATCTAATTATATAAACTGTTTAATACCTGTTGAGCCACTGATCCCATCAATATATGTAAATAATTGGTGTAAAAATGCAGTTTGCCATCTTTTTATGGTCAGATATGACCCATTTGGATGTACAGAGACTCTGCAGTGAACATGGAAACACCGTCATCTTCTACAGCACTGATTCACCAGTAAAACCCATGGGGTTTGATAAATGACAGTAGATGAAAATGCTTGGTTTATGTTCAGTTAAAGACAAATTTACCTGAGAAAGTCATATTTTCTTCAGTTTTCTCTGCTTTTGATACAATAACTCTTAACTTTAATTGGATCTTTTATGAGCGTCTTCATGATCAGTGATTTAAATATAGGAAAATACCTGATTTATATTGATGGAATGCAAAATATAGAAGGTAATGTTTTAATCACTTAAGAAAGGTTAGATATAGAGAAAATTTCATGTGGGAACTGACAGAAAAGTAGCAGTGGGACTTTATGGGTTAAAATCCATTTATTAGTGTTAAACTTTCAGATCACACAGCATAAACAACCGTCCCCATAATGTCATATAAACACAAAACACGCTCTACTCAAGAGAATTTGAAGAGTAATTGGAACAGTCATATAAGCCATGTGCATCCAAAAAGTTATGAGTATACGGAAAAGGCTTCCATTATATCCCATGGAAACAATGTCTCTCATCATCCTATCTATAAATATATTTTCTGCCAGCGACAAAAAAAAACACGTAGGCTTCACATGCAACACAGACTATCTTACAAAAATGTACCACATTGGGTCAAGACTGCAGAGCAATACGGTGAAGGCAAACACATGGTGACAGTTTTTATGAGCCATCTTTGAAGTCACAGTCACACTATATATTGGTGTTTATTGTTTACTCCTGCATCTGTTTGTCCACTAGGTTGTGCATGTTTCCTGGATCCAGTTTTAGTCCCGGTTAGCCAAGAGTCTCCGCCAGAACCAGGCCTCAAGGACAAGAAGTGTGTACAAGTGTGCTCACATGTGCCTGTGTGCGTATTCCAGCATCTCCACCCTCCAGTGCACTAGATCATATCCCACATGTCATCGCACGAGACAGGAAATGATGTCTCCTGCCAGAGGAGGTGTGTCTACCGAGGAAGTCCCTAAACAGATTGGAGTGGAACCCCGGCCTATCGTCACGCCAGAACACATTAAAGATGCATTCATCATATTCTGCAGTCTGTGATAAAAGAGTTTGGAAAGTGATGAGATTGACCTCGCTTGAACTGCAGATGGGAATTTTTGAAGTGTAACTGACATTAAATTGTGGGAGGTGTTTTTAGCTCATTTGCTCATCTCTAGTTCATCTTTCATCATCTTCCTCTTTCCCCAAACTCTACTGCAGTGTTTCCCAAACCTTTTTTTTCCGACATAACAGTCACAACAAAGCCACAAGAGGCTTTATCTATAAATCCTTGTTGAATTGAATTTGTGTGTAAATGAACATCGCTGAGTATTTTTACTGCTATTTCTGCAGCATACCTTATAACCAGCGTTCTCAACCTGTGGTTCATGCACAAGGTTGAGGTTTGAGAGAATACAGGATCACCAATGAGTTCTCTGTTTTTAGCTTTGCATTACATCATACTGCACCACCTGGCAAGATACACTGCTAATGGATATTTAGGAACTTGTGCGTCACTCAAAATCCTGATGTGCAGGATGATTTCTGATTTCAGATTTAGAATAAATGAATCTGTGTTGAATTCAGGCTTGAATTAATATGGCTGAGCTGAAGCCATGTTTCAGCTGCATCACAAAACATGCCTGCACATAGTCCTCCAGACAATGACAGTGAGCGATGCCAACCACATGAGCACCGGCTCATCACTGGAGAATGGAGCCAGTGTATCAATTAGAGCAGGCTAGAATGTTGGAGAGAGAGACACAAGGTGAAACGAAATGAAGTGTGAATATAGTTTTTAAGCATTGCAGAATGTGAACCAGTTCTAATAGACTGCCTATAGCCCCAAATTGAGCGTAAGTCCTCTTTAATGTATGCATAGTGATTATTTAATCAATAATATTAAGTGTTTTCTCTGTTAGAATTGTTATTTTCTCTTGCTCCGTCTCTTCTCTTGTCATCTAATTTTTTCTTCTTGCTTAATGTCCTAAAATATTAAAATTTTCTTTTTGCTCTTTGTCATAATCAGCCTTGAGCTCCATGACTGATTAAATTAGTGTCACCGTGTGTGACTCCCTTAAGGACTTATGAAATCTGTCTTCAGTCTCACATCACTGCAGCGAACAGCGATCTTACCACAGGGAAACAGGGAACTTTCATTTCTTTAGTTCTTAAACCAAAAGGCCAAAAAGGGCAAGAACAAAGTATGAAAGCAGCATGAGATTTTTTTTGGATTTAAAATCTCCTGCTGTTCTATCGCGTACTGACAAAGCGCTCAAGGGTTAAAACAAGTCTATGATCAAAAAACATCTGACTTCAATGCTTTCAAGTACTGGGACCTCCCCATCCCTCCAAATCAGCCATCAGTTACTCAGAGATGAAGAGAATAAATGGTGAACTTTGATTATTAGTCGCAAGTATCTGACGGACTTAATAATCACAAAAAAATCTTGTCATGATTTTAAAATAAAGTAGCGTATAATCGTTGTCGGGTGGAAACCTTGAAAGTCCATTTTTGGTCTTTTTTTTTTCGTTTGTCATAGAACTATTCTATTGATCAGTCTTCATGGTTTTAGAAATATTAAACCAATGAAAATGGTTGAAAACTCCTTCACTAGAATAAACATTTTTCCAGTTTCCTGAAAAATAACTGTTTTGGACATAAGAGGTTTCCACCCAGCAGTGACGACATGAGAAATGCATCTACAGGACTTTAAACTGAGACAATTTACAGTTTCTTAACCCTTTCATTCATGAATTCTGAGTCTCAATCTAGATTTTTTTTCCTGAGTGTTTTTATTCCTCTCTAGGTGGGGGGGGGGGACTATGTGATTGAAATTTTTCTTATGAACCTATTTTTCAAAGAGTTGTAAAAATGTCCACTCAGTTGAACACCATGTGTTTTGTTTCTGAAGCAAAGAAACATGTATTTATTGATATGCTGTGTGAAATCTATGAAATAAAAACATTTTTAACACTGAATATCTGATGTTTTCTCAAATCTTAATATACTCTAATACTACTCACTTCATTGAGATCATATTCACAAAAAAAACGTTTTGGTTTAAAAAGAACTCAATTACAGTCTAATAACAATAACCAATTTATTTAAACTCAAATATGTTACTGTAGATCAGGTTTATCTAGAACAGCAAAGTTACAATAATGGTATGAATGCATGAGCTTCCACTGAGTTTGCAGATATGGAACTAAAACAACAAAACCCAGGAATCTACAAGAGAACAGTCGTAGAATAGCTGTGTAACACTCAAGGGCTGAACCCACACGCAGGAACACACAAGGAGGATCAGTCAAACAGGATTTATTGTACAAGAGTACAATAACATAA
>JAQQZY010000015.1:19208045-19219194 GCA_030068375.1 Ostorhinchus rueppellii
CTTTCCTCCACTAGATGGCAGTGAATGACCTCATATGCAAATCTGTGCCACCATGCCCTATCTCACAATGATAAAGTATCCTTTAAAAAGTTCCTGGATCCAGACAGTGATTCAAAACGCCTCCAAAATGTAATCTTCTCTTCCTTGACCCAGAGTGGACATACCCTGAAAATTTCATCAAAATCCGTCCATAACTTTTTGAGTTCTGTTGTTAACAAACACAGTCGGATGGATGATCACAAACAAACGCACAGTAAAACATAACCTCCTTGGGGGAGGTAATCAATGCCACTGAGTACTGTAAAATCAAAAAAAATGTTTTGAAATAATAACAATCGAACCTGTGAACTGCAGTAATGTAATCAAAACGGCGCCGGTCGTAATTTTACAAATATACTTCAGTGTACTTCAATATATCGTCAGTGTACGGCAAAACGAGCACTTGGACTAGTCCAGTTTCAGGAGAAAATGGCTCTTCGTCAGTAAATAATATCTCCTGTTATTCAAACTTTGGTAGATTCCATTGATATACAAAGCTATTGATGTACATTTCATTACCCAAAAAAAAAAAAAATTGCAAAATTCTGTTTGCATTTGTTCAACCTGTATTGTTTCAGTAAGAACATATTAGTGGTATGCTGTTCAGGTTAACCATTACATTTGTCATCAAAGAACAGAGAAAAATAAAGTACGGTGTTAAATACCAGTGTACTGATGCATTTCAGTGTTATATTAAGTGTATTTGTTGGATCACTTCAGCTAAAATTAAAAAAAAAAAAAAAAAAAGTGAATCCCTACCTACCGACCCTAATTTTTTCAGGACCGTAACAGGAAACAAAACATTTTTCTTCCTATGCCTCATTTTATTATATTTTCCACATTTGACTGTTGTACATGTTTAAGTCCAAACTCATTTTAACCATTTCCTTTACTGTTATGCAGGTTGTTCCTATTCTGCAAGATTATCACTTGCATGAAATGTCATTGCATCATGAATCTCCAAAAAATAAACTTTTCATGAGCTCCAAAAAACAGCCCTGTTTTCATGATTTGTCCAGTTTATTTAACAGTGTATTTATGTTTAAGAGAACTTTCACAACCCAAAAACGAACACTTTATCTTCCAGTTTATTACAAACATTCAAATGAGACTTAAAAACTTGTAGATGTGGCAGGAAGAAAATGAAAACAACACTTGGCTCTGAGACGTAGTGCAGCAGAAGTATAAAGGTGCATAAAATGGAAATGCTCCAGTAAAGTACCTCACATTTGTTCTTACCCTCATCATAAACTTTTAACAGTAACAATAAGACGCAAAGAAAACACAGCCTCCTGCCTTATTACTATGGTGATTTTGATAAACGAAGACAAAATTAAATTAAATGACGCATTCACTGGCCACTAGCGCAACTGGTGACCTCACCAAACCACACCAAATATAATACAAATTCTTTGGAACTCAGAAAACCTGTGTGAAAAACATAAGAAAAGAGCAGCTGGATCCAATTTTTTTCACACTCCAGTTTCGTCCTGTTTCACCATCACAGTGTTTACGCGCCGTCTCCTGCTTGTTCACAGGCGTTTAACTACACAGCCAAGTCCTAGCACATGCAATATGTGTGACGCAGGCTGATTACTGTTGCATGCTCTTTTAGAAACTGTCATGGACACAGACGACTCTAATCCATACCTGCTGAGGATAATCTGCTTTTTGGATTATCCCGGAGCAGCCTAACACCTGGTCCAGCATAGTTGAAGACGCCGATATATCAGTCATTCAAGGAAAAAGACCTTAAGTTTCATATAAAACATTTTATTTTTGTACATGTTACAATTTGTCATTCACACAGCTGCATGATATTGTCAGTATAAAAAGGAAATGAGCATAATTGAAACATGAGACACATGTGATTTACATCCTACAATGCACCAGTTAATAAGATCTTCACTGTTATGTACATGACAGATCACAGCATGGGATGATTGGCTGTTTGTTCAGCTGGCAGATGGAAGATAACAGTGATATGCAGACACTAAAACACATGCATAGAAAATATGAATGCACAGATTGCGAAAGGCAGGACACTGTTGCCAGAGCCTGTTGCTCCAGTGTTGCCTGTGGTGTAGATGTGTGACGGATAAGAAGTGTGTTGTAAACAAGAGGCTATGACATGATCTATGCATCAGACTCTGACGGGACAACAAATGAAATTCTACAGGTTGTAGTCGGCTGCAGCTGTGAACGTCCGCTCAAGGGACAGGAAGGGTCGAACACGAGACGTAAAGGGATGGACATATGAGGGTGCTTCTATGAAACTGAGGACAGAGGGGTTAGAAATTCAAACAACATGTTATACAGCAAGTTTGGAAGCGCTTTGGGTCTATGTTAAAAATAAATATTTACTGAGAAAAAAGAGAAACTATTTTACAAATGGAACACATTTTTATATTATTTTACATTATATTTAATACAAAAATCTGTATGTAACATGGTCAGAAGGACACGAAAATTACGTGCTACTATTTTTACCTCCACCAAGTAGGTTATGTTTTTGCCAGGGTTTGTTTGTTTGTTTGTTTGTTTGTTTGTTAGCAACATAACTCAAAAAATTATGGATGGATTTTGATTAAATTTTCAGGATATGTCCGCTCTAGGTCAAGGAAGAGATGATTAAATTTTGGAAGCGATCCAGATCACCGTCTGGATCCAGGAATTTTATTAAGGATTCTTTATCATTGTGAGACAGGGCATGGCGGCACAGAGCTGCCTATGAGGTAATTCAGTGCCATCTAGTGGAGAAAGGTACAAGCACTACCAAAAAAAAAAAAGGACAAACACTACCTTGGCGGAGGTCTGCGCTCTCCGAGTGCTTTTCTAGTTTGAATATATTTTTAGTCTCTCACAGATACATTTCAAGAATTGAACTAATTATGCAAGGCAGAGTGTTTCAGGAAAACAACAGCTGTTGTAAAATCATTCGCAATTTATGTGCGTTTAAATGCAGGTTCTGCGTGTAACATAAGTGGACACGATGGGTTACACACAAAACCTGGAATGAGGCTGCCAATTCATGAAAACACCACATGTCAAGATTAGAAAAACTACTAGGATCAACAAATTTAACTCGGTGTCTTTATTTGTAGTGGTATATAACACAAACACATTTTTATAGACTTGCTTTTATGTAATGTTGTCACCTTAGAATGTTGAATTTTTAATTTTACCCTGTTTTAACTGTTTATTTATACATGACGTTTGAGGTATTTCTTTGATTGTGTTGCCCTTGTTTTATCTTTGGATCTTTGTTTACATCTTGTATCCTGCTGTTGTGCCCTTTTTACTATATATGTAAAGCACTTTGTAAACCCAGTTTTTAAAGGTGCTATATAAAGAAAGTTATTATTATTATTATTATTATTATTGTTATTATTATTATTATTATTACCATTAGTAGGAGTAGTAGTAATAGTAGTAGTAGTATTATAAGACCATTTCAAGTCATGTTTTTCAGATCAAATGCACTGACACCTTTTAGCTTTTCATGTCACAATTTGGTCATATTTTTAGCCCCAGTATTTTATTTTTTCAAACTTGATTAATTTTGGGATGGCTCAGAGCAAGAGTATAATTTTTTTTGTTTGTTTGTTTTTGTATTTATCAGAGGTCATCATTAGGTATATCCTGAGGGGGAATATGTCTAAATTTGTCTTTTATTATTGGGTCTACAATGCTGCCAAAGTGCCTGGTATCAAAATGTACCCAGTTTCATCGAAGCACCCATGGGAAATACAAAGAAAATACTGGAAATGAGTCTGTCACAAGGTTTCAGGTAGAGGAGCAGCGTCATGGCCAACCTGTCGTCAGAGGGAAGAGGTTTTTTTTAATCTAAGTCCTGGTAACATAAGGGGTTTTTTTTGACAGCAGACACAGTCTTTCCAAAGAGCACATGTTGTTTATCAGCGTCCTTTGTCTACTTTTCCCTGTTCTTTCAGTTTTCAGTATTACATATGGCATCTGAACGCAGACTTTTTGATCAAATCCATGAGCTGCATGCCCTAAAGTATTTTTCCACTGGAATGTGTTTTCACTTATTTCTAAATCCCAGAGCTATAGAGGGTTCATGCTCTCCGCCTTTCTGCCATCATCGCTTTTTTCACTCTTTTTAGAGGCTACTAACATTTACAAATGTCTGATCAATTGAGCTCTTAAAAGCAGAAATTGCCTGCTAATAGAAAACCAGCTGAAATGATCCTCTACTCATAGTCCAGATTGTGGAAGGCTGCATTCGTGAACCATATAACTCATACACTACGGCTATATTTGGCCACTTTAACGGAAATTAGTACTCTAAAATACACAGCTGATGCATTGGTATCACTTTTAATTGTAAAATCATAACAGACCACTACATTTCAAAGATAGCACCATTTACTACAATAAGCAGCTCAGTGGCTCCACCAAAACCCTAGAAGTCCATTTGGGAAAGATATAACTATAAAACACACTAACAGGTAATACTTATTACATTATGTACACATACACGCAGTTTTAGTTTTATCCTTTTCCTTTAAGAGTGGACCTATTTAACGAGTAGAAACAGATCCGTTATCCGACTAAACTAAACATAGTATTGTGATTGTGTCCGTTATCATTTCAAGTAATAGGATGCAGGCCAGTTTTCCTCCCAAAAAAAGGGAAACGTCCAGTAGGTGAGCAGCAAACGTTTCCTTTTGATGTCCGAGCCAGCTCACCCCGTTACATGAAGGCACAGAGGAAGGAGGGAGAACAGTCGACACATCTGCCCACACAGGCAGCGACACATGCACGCACACAAGCTGTCTTTGATGAGATAACAACAGCAGTAATAAAGAATGACCATCTGAAAGCGACGAGTCCAGGCTCTGAGTGCTGAGGCGAACAGAAAGAGAGTCTTGACAGCGACGGGGTTCTGTGCAACAAACAGAAGTGTCAGTGTGAAGGCTTCAACTTTTATTAACCTATAAAGACGCAAACAGCCACCAGACAAAACCAACAAAAGCATCTAATGTCAAATGCTTAATACCTGTTGATCCATTAATTCTATCAATACATGTAAGTAAATGAGGTAAAATGCCGTTTCTAAGCTTTAAATCGTCCTCAGATGGGACCCATTTGGACGTTCAGAGGCTCCGTAGTGAACATGGAAACACTGTCATCTTCTACAACATTGTTTCACCAGTAAAACCCATGGAGTTGGATCGATGACAGTGGATGGAGACACTGGGTTTATTGATAGCTGTGTTGAAAAAGTCACTTTTTCTTCAGTTTCCTCTGTTTCTGATATAATAAGCTTCAATTTTAAGCTGTGTGTTTGTGAACATCTACATGATCAGCTCATTAATTACAGGAAAATACCTGATTTTCACTGAACAAATAAAAATACGCAGGATAATATTAAAATAAACTGGAAATTTGCAGTTTGAGCATTTTACTTTGAAAGGCAAATTGCAAACTTCCTGTTGGAGTGAGGTCTTCGTACCCTGGAATGATTTGTCGGACTTGATGAGATGAACATTTTGGTGTTGGTTTCATGTTTCTGCAATACTCCTACTGGCCAATAGGGGCATTTTTGTGTATGTAGGGGGCGCTAGAGAGCCCCTTTTACCATATAAGTGGTTCATTTTTACATTTTATCAAATTTTTCACCAGACCTGACATGCGTGCCAAATTTGGTGAATTTTTGAGCATGTTTAAAGTGGCGGCAGGAGAATAATATAAAAACGAACTATATACTGTACAATAGGGGCCTAATACTGTTCACAGGCAAAGGGCCTCGGTTCCAAATGATAATAAATCACTTAGGAAAATTTAAATAGAGAGAAAAAATTATAATTTGGGAGCTGCCACAAAAGTAGTACTGGGACTTTATGAGTTAAAAACACAATTCAAGTAGAACCATTACTTTGTCATATAGTATCTACACTTTTGCAACACTATCTCTAATCTCTTTAACGTCATGGATATGTTATATTGTACCTTAAGCGTGAAATCAGCTGTAATCCTACCGGTCTAAGCCTAAATTTATTAGTAAAACTCACCAGGTACAGTGGGGTGGATAACTTTTAACACTCTTTCATTAAACGCTATTCCAATGCACCGGTTCACATGAAATTTGACCAGACGTCGGTATTAGCTCCAGAAATTCACACAGATAAAGAAATCATAACATTACAATCCATAAATCCTTTCAACAGGACAACAATCCAAAACACACTGCGAAGGAGACTTTCAATTGGATCCAGAGGAAGAAAAGAAAGATGTTGGCATGAAGACTTAAAGGCGGTCCGTTTAGAAAAATGCACTGAAATCCCACCTGAGCGCCGTGAGCGATGACTTTCTTCACACAGGAAGCATCTTGAAGCTGCCAAGTCTTCTCCGATAGGTATTAAATGAATTTCAAGGTGTTTAATACTTCTGTGTCATTCCACTTTATTAAATGTCACTTTATTTATGGATTGTAATGTTATCGTTTCTTTTTGTGAGTGTGAATTCCTGGAGTTGGAACCACTTTCACAAAAATGCAGACGTGTCTCAGCCAGATGTTATAAACTTTGAAATGTCAAAATGAATTGTCATTATTTAATTTAAGGACTCAGTATTCAATAACAACTGCAGTGACCGGTGTTCCCACCCCATCCCACTGGGTTGGAATTAAAGGCGGGGTCTGAGATGTTAGAAAAACGGCTCGAGCAGGCTACATTTTGAAAAGACACAATTCAAAAGTCCCAACACTTTTCTTCAGACTCCTCCCCCCCAAAGCCACGCCTCCAGCCTACCGGAATGTGCAATGCTTGGGGCGGGGTGGGACAAATGACAGTTGAATTTGACAGACATATCACAGTTCAATCATTTCGAGTGGGCGCTCAAAATGATTGGATGTTGTTTTTTCAGTCCTGTCCATCCCACAGGTGACTAAAACTTTTCATTTTTGTGTCAAAGCATTTAATTATTTTTCTTGCAATCAGGGTATGAAGGGGATTTTTTGCAATATAGTAAAAAAAAAAAATGTTCCAGGAAAATATCTCTGACCCCACCTTTAAAATGAAGAACCTCGAAAACACCCTTAAAAATGAACAAATACCTTGTTGTGTATGGGAGGGTTGTTTCATGTCTGCACAGAGGAGCTTTCTCTGCGGGTATCCAGGACCCTGCAGGACACAGAAAACACATTAACATTAGTTATTTTGTTTGATATACAAATAAGCAACCACAACTTGGCAATGGCTATTTCCTGACTCCACCACAACAGAGGAACAGATAGATACAGTTAATGAAATATGCATAGCGGAAAAAATTAGATTTTCACTCTGCTTACAAATGAGCAGAGTTACCGGGTCAAGTTTCTTATGTTCAGTAGTCTAAGTCACATTTTATGGAATTAACAGATGAATAAATCCTTGGCTGTTATGCAGTGGGATTTTTTTTCCTACGCCTTTTTTTTAATGTCAAACAAATGTTTATTATCTCAGAAAAAGCCTTCCTTAGATAGTAGGAAAGGAGAGGAAAAAAGACTGTAGTAAAAAGAAATCAATCATTAGTGTTTTTAAAGAATACAACAGCCACAAACAAGTCCAAGGCAATCTAATAAAAAATAAAAAAAATTATCTTTTATTACATATAGGGACGCTATCCTCTGTATTACTGTTATTTGTGATGCACATTTATGGAATCTTACTCTTTTTGGCTTAAAACGCCACTATGGCTCTATCGCTGATGTCTTTGTTGTTATTTTCCCTCCTTTTGTGCCACAAAAACAGCTAAATATTCATTATAAATAAATAACTGAACTGCTTTAAAATTTCTATGGCCGTCATCTCATCTTTGAATGATGACAAATTGAATTTCTCACCAACCACGAATACAAAATAAAATCACATGTGGAGATAATGCGTACATCCCTAGATAAGAATAGAATAGAATAGAATAGAATAGAATAGAATAGAATAGAATAGAATAGAATAGAATAGAATAGAATAGAATAGAACAGAACAGAAAAAATAGAATAGAACACAATAGACTAGAACAGAAAAAATAGAATAGAACACAATAGAATAGAACAGAAAAAATAGAATAGAACACAATAGAATAGAACAGAAAAAATAGAATAGAACACGATAGAATAGAACAGAAAAAATAGAATAGAACACAATAGAATAGAACAGAAGAGAAAAATAGAATTGAATAGAATTGAATAGAATAGAAAAGAAAAAAATAGAACAGAATAGAATAGAACAGAAAAAAATAGAATAGAACACAATAGAATAGAATAGAATAGAATAGAATAGATGTTTATTGCCACTGTCACAGGAACAAAGAACCTCAGTTTAGAAGCAAAAATACTTTGTGCAAAAAAAAAAGACTAAAAATATCACAAATACTGAAAAATGTAGGCATATGCAAAAAGCTACAGGGTGAAATATTAAACATACATGTGCTATTAAAGTACGACAAAAACTACTGGAATGAAGAAAAACTAACTCTATAGTACAAATGACAAATATGTACAACAAATAAGGAGATACACAGCCAATATATGATGTAAGATTAGGAAAACAAGGGGCATGTGTGGTGACTATTGCACTGAGGTAGGGTGAGTATTAATTGTTTCTTTATTAATTAGATTTTCTAATTAGATAACTTAGTGCATTGTCTCATTAGCATATTAATATACTGTATATCTCTGCTGTCATACACTTCACAGACTGCGGTTAATAAAAATAGATGCATATTCCTTAAAAGAATAAAAGGACCTTGAGTCATCGGTTGCAGATTTCTAACACGCTCTGTAATTGTATGTTTGAGTTTGTTTGCAATTGTTGAAATATGTTCAAGTGCCTTTATCAAGCACACAGAAGTTGTGATCCATGGCCACTTTAAAACAATCAGTGTCGTTCCGCGTTGACACTCTGCAGATGCCAGACTGTTGGCAGAAACAGGGTGTCTGTGTTTGTAGCGGCTTCTGTCCCACTGTATCAGCTCTGGGTCTGGCTGGTGAACATTTCAGAATGATAAATGTGTTCCCAGACTAGTTTGGAGCGGCTTAAACTAAAGCTCCTGACCAGCAAACTCTTGTTTTTTTTTTTACTCCTCCCCTTCTTTTTTGTTTTTATCTCAGTCCGAGTCTCCTTTTTCAACCTGTCTCAGTTTGTTTGGTACAAGCTCACGCATTTATCTCATCACGACAAAATAACACTCACGCTTGATGCTGCCGCACAAAGTCTGCAAACTGCCGGTCCTTAGCGTACAGTTCAATGATACGTATCCTGTCTTGGATTTCCTGCAGAGGCACATGATGTCAGTCAAGAGGGAACATTACATCAGGAACAGATACAAAACAAAAACATTTCAGTACAATGATTCACACAGGTTGGCAAAAGACGCAACTCTGAGAGTTCACAATTCATTCCTAACTCCTAATGAGGTAAATTTAAGATGCAGTATCATTCATACCAACACAGAGGTGGAACTGCATGGATTTGTGAGGAAAATAAAGTGAATGTGGATAGCTCAATAATCTACTCTGATATTGTTGAATTAATATGAAATGAAAGTAGTTTAATTTCATTGATATGCATGGCCCTATAACACACACACTGCAAAAACAGCCCCAGTAAAAAGAAAACAAATATTCTACTTAAATATAACCAGACTCTTTGTATTGCACAAAAAAAAGTATGTAAATTTAACTTGGCTAGGTTTCATAAAATTAGAATAAAAGTCCAGCCACTGAAAAATTTAACTAAAACCAAAGTAGGATAAGGTCAAATTGAATCAACTTGTGTTTATTACAAGCAGTGAAATCATAATATTCCTAAAATCAGAAGTTGTTCAATTGGTTTCATATTAAAAACAAGAAAAACAATATTGTTCCTCTGCTGGCATGTTATGTAAACCATTATTTCAGCTTGTTAGTGGTTAAATCTAGCTCAATATTAGATATATTTTTGATGAAATTAGATTAGTTTGCTAATGAAAAAAATGCATGACAAGATTAGCCCTATTGTTTGAGATTTTTTTTTCCCCCCAAAATAAAGCTGTTATTGCTTTCTTGAAATTCCCTATCTACCATGCTCACTCCACATACCTCCTTGGTGAGTTCACTGTTCTCGTAGATGTGTCGTATCTCCTCGCTGCTGAAGTCAGTGGAGGCCTCGACGCTGGCGCTGCTGTACACAGGGGCTTCTGGGTAGCGGCGGTAGTAGTGGCTGTACCCTGTGGTGGCCTCGCTCTCGTACATGGGGTTATATTTGGTCGCCCTCTCCAAAGACGGAAGACTCTCTGCTCGTCTGTAGAGCACAAATAGGAGAGGAAAAGTGATGTGCAGAAGCAGAGCCGCAGAAATTTGAAAAGACTCTGAGCTGCAGTAAATAAAAGTCCTTCATTCAGAGGATGTCAGCGCTGATTAACCTCGTGGTAATTCCTTTTGTTGTTACGCCAACATCAGACTCCAGACCGTGAGGAAGCCTATTGTGTTAGGTGTTTAAGAGTTTTTGGAAACAGGTCAGCACCGCATCAGATTAGATAATTGGCAGAAGTCGGAGGAGTCTTTCCCTGCTGGCTACTTGGGAAGCACTGCCAGATGGAGGATAGAAACTTTATATGTGTTGAAAATAGAAAGAAAATGTCGAGTAACGAGGAGCAGAACATACAGGGACGAGAAGGAGACGAGTGGCTGTCCTGAAGAATGAGGAATGGTGCATCACATGAGGGTACTACCATCAGATTTATAGACGCCTTCAATCGCCATGAGAAAATAATCAGACTTAACTTTATGCATCTGATCTGAATCTGGTTATGTGGAATAGAGAAAGTCTGAACCACAGGTGTCAAACATGTGGCCCGGGGACCAAATCTGGGTCTAGTTCAGCCTGAAACATGGATGTTGTTCGTATTAAATAATAATTTTAAGTTAAAATTAATAAATATTTGCATGTTTGACGATTAAATCAAGAGAGTTTCATTATAATAACATAACAATACTCTGTGTTGGAATCACAAAACTATTCTGAATCTATGTAATAGAGGTCTGCGCAGGACTGATTTTTCAGTCCCGCTCCCGCATTGTGCACTCCCGCTCCCGCCCGCTACCGCAAAGAATTATGATTTTCAG
>JAQQZY010000015.1:19262318-19276985 GCA_030068375.1 Ostorhinchus rueppellii
CCAGTTGACAGTCTAGGTCTGTCTCCAGTTGACAATCCAGGTCTGTCTCCACTTGACAATCCAGGTCTGTCTCCACTTGACAGTCCAGGTCTGTCTCCAGTTGTGGACAGTCCAGGTCTGTCTCAAGTCCAAGGACTGCGCCCTCCTGGCCAAGAAGCTTAAGCAGGTGTGGATCAAGTCCAGTTCTTCTAATCAGCTCCAAACTATCATCCAGTGTCAGAAGTGGACCAGTGAAGTCCAAACCACTAAAATTATAGTCAGTATTGGCCATTATTGAATTCTCATGTGCAAGACAGTTGAGACAGTCAATGTCCAGGAGAGAGCGCAACAAAGCCCCCATCATTCCTTCCACATGATCCTTCAGAGTGAGCAGGACAAAGGGGCTGGGTTTTTCTAAAAAAAAAAAAAAAACATAACTCTAATGTAAGACAAAGATTAACATCAAAGGGAATGTGATACAATATTTAATAATAACGTGTTTGTCATCTTCTTCAGACAATTATGAATATATTGTAAACACACACCTATACTGGACTTTGGTGAAGCACCCAATGAGAATACAGTACTTTTTGGATGATGGCTGGCGTCTGTTGGTGCCTTTATGTTTTTCTAATTTCCAATGCTACTCGTTTCTGTATTTCAGTATTCATTCATTGCACAAAGTTCATAAAGGGTTCATATCTGTCATTTGTTAACTTTAGACACAAGTTAGCAAAAACTATTTTTCAACCGATTACTTGCACAACGACGGGTTTAATTTTACCAAAACGAGATGCCACATTAGCTGGATACATGCTAAATTTGCATTACTTGTTATTGGTTTTGTTACGCTATGATTAGTACATTTTTTTCCTAAAGTTAATGTGACTTCAGAGACCTGTAAGTTTGTTTTTTGCAGCCTTAAACCCACAAACACCCAACACAAAATGTAATATTGAATGCAAAGTCTGAAATATAGAGAAACAATCTGCAACAGCAAAACTTGAGACACTTGACAGACCTGACCATGGCTACATGGCAATTATGGATTAATGTTGGTCAGTTTGTTTAACTGTGGCTTTCCTGGGAATAGAATTCAAGTTTTGTTTTTGCTTTCTACAGCCTTAGGGGCAAAAACTTTACAGTAAATACGAGACCAACCTCTGCCGACCCCAACTACTGAACATGTCTCACCAGTGTTTTTGCTTCTATCTTCATTAGCACCCAGTGTGCTGAGGTCACACTGTAGAGCAGTTGCAGCAGCTTCTGACACGTATAACAGGACAATAGCAGGCGGTGGCTTCTCGTTGCCCTTACAGAAAAATCCCCGGTCCTCCAGTTCCTCCTGTTCCCATATACTGTACCTCCTCAGCTCTTTGCGCTCCATGCTCAACAACCCCTGCACCCGTTCACTAATGTCTGTGGACAAGAGGAGGATGTGTTTGAGATTATTACTAATGTTTTTCTGGGGGGGGGGGTTTATTATACTTTTTATTTGCACATTCAGAAGAATACGCACAAACAAATACAGCTTGAAAGTGCACACAAGAATAAACAAAAGTAAAATAAAGGGCAGATCAAACAATCAAAACAAAAAGGACATAGCAACGACATATTAAGAAAGCGTTTAACTGCATAGAGTGTTATTGATTGATGAACAAAGTCCCATCCATGCATTTACTGCAGACAAACTAGCATTATTCAGTAAAGCTGTGGACTCCTCTAATGATGCAATGTTAAGTAAAGATCCAATCCAGCAACATTTTAAACTAATATCGGGTGTAAACCACAGCTCGAAGATAGTCTTTTTGGCAGCAGTGAAGCCTGCAAATGCAAGACGTTTTTCACGTAAAGAGAGTTCAAGTGAGGAATTATCATTTAATAAACAGAAGCAGGGATCGAACACAAGAGTGAGATTATTACTAATGTTACACCCCCTGCTTTCACCTAACATGACAGGGATACATGTAGACTGGTTGTAATTCTGTGATCCCATATTTTGGGAGACATGTTAATAGACAGACAAGGTTTAATATTCACAAAGACAGTGCTATCTCACGCACAGGCAAGATCAGATCTAATGGGATAACCACACTAGTTCTCTGTCGTGGAGATTTCACAGGCTCAAAGGTGAAAGTGCACTAGAGCCTCGTAGGTCTAATCCCCTATACACGCACACTTTTTTAGTATCTGAAATAGAACAGTAAGCTGAGCGAGGACAGTGTGCAGACAAACCAAAACTGTTGGGCGAGAGTTTATACAAGCAAGACTAAAGGTCACAGGGAGGTTGCGCTCATCTTCTCTCAGACAGGCTAAACAAGAGGCATGTTTGTAAGATAACAGGAGCTGGAGAGTACACCAGGTAACTCTGGGAACTAGTCCAGAGAGTCAGTGACCTGAAGAGATCTCCCATTAGGACTTTAAATGAGTGATATTCTGCCTTTTTTTTTTTTTTTTAATGGAATTGTGCATTTTTAAATATTTCTCTGTTGTCTGCATAAATTGTAAATACTATCCACTCTATTTTTTTTTAACCAAAATGAATATAAAGATAGCTTTGCAGCACCTGGAGGGTTCAAATTCAAACTTTTTGAACTATTAAGGTCCAAATATATAAATAAATTAACCAGACTAATAAAAGTGGGTTTAGCAAAATATGACCCCTTTAAATAACCAGTTATACACATACCTTTTAATGGCATGATGATTTTTGTGTCCGTAACCTGTGAAAGGACAAGAAAAGATAGTTTTGAATGGTATCAATATTAAATATGATGCCATGAGCACAATCAGCTCTGTTTAGGTGTATTTGTATTACCAAGAGGTCTCCACTGGCCTTTCCCCAGTACTGTCCACAGTACAAGGTGGTGAAGGCCAACTCCAGACAAGGGTTGTCCATAGTGGAGATTGGTGAAAGTGCTACTGTCTTAGAATGTTCATCTACAACTACATGCAATACCTGCAACACATGTAAAGAACAGTATTACTTAAGAGTAGTAAAAAATATACAGATAAATAAACAAGCATAGGATTTCCAAATGATTCCCCCACTGGACAAATGGTAAGAGAGCTGCTAAAAGATTACATCAAACAAATACAGCTGTACACTGCTGTAATAAAACCAGCCTCTTATTATGACAAAAGAAAAGAATGCATGGCCCTTTTTAGTGATTTAGCTTTATCTTCTGTCTTTTATAAATTACATGTGTAATCTTGAAAGTTAAAGAATCTTTATCTTCACCAAGGACCACGTGTGACTTTCCACTGGGTGAGTAAATTTCAAAACACTGTCAACCACACCAGCAGGTAAATGTATATTTTAAAATAGTCATGGAATAAAAAACTATGAGTCTCTAGAAGAGTCATTTTTGATGGACTGGATTTTGTCCAAATCCATTATTACCATCCTTTTTAATTGACTTTGAAATGATAATGAATCACATCACAATATTACGGCCATGGCTCAGGCGGTAGAGGGGGTCATCCAATAACCAAAGGGTTGGTGGTTCAAATCCCGCTCTGTCCTAGTCAGTCTATTGTGTCCTTTGGCAAGACACTTCACTTTCCTTGCCTCCAGTGCCACTCACACTGGTGTGTGCATGTATGAATGTTTGGTGGTGGTCAGAGGAGCCGTTTGGTGCAGACTGGCAGCCATGCCTCCGTCAGTTTGCCCCAGGGCAGCTGTGGCTACAAATGTAGTTTACCACCACCAGAGTGAGAATGTGAGTGAATGAATAATGGATCAATAATGTAAAGCACTTTGGGCGTCTAGAAAAGTGCTATAAAAATCGAATTTATTATCATCATATTTTAATCACCATTATTTTCCACAAATAGCATAATTAAAATTAAAGAGAAAAATTGCAATAGAGAACAAATGTTAAAATTATGCATTTAACAAAACATGAAAATGCAATTTTGTAGAACTATGTTTCTGCATCACAAGTGTTTATGGCTGTGGTTCTAAACACCCAAGCTGCATTCTTTTGCCAAACTGGGGAACAAAATTAGCAGCATCACTTTTTTCAAAGTAGATTTCTCCAGAGAGGTGATCAGAAGTCAGCAAGACTCCACATGATTATCCAAGCACTCGTTTCACTGGGAGGAAACCCCACTGCATATGCAACAGTGCAGCTGCAGCCACTATCGAATGATCCTGCACAATGAAAAATGGCACAATACAAGAACCTAGTCAATTGAAAAGTGTCCACAAGGTCCTGCGAGTTACATGCAGCAGTACGACACCGCTGCCACATAGAGCTGAGCCGTTTCCCCGGAGTCGTCATGGTTACAGCCACTTCAGTCTGTAGTGCTTTGATTGCACTCAGAGGGGATTGCAGACTTACTGACACTGTTGATAAATTGAAGTAAGGCTACACCATGCTCAGTGCTCTGATCTGTCAGAATGATGCTCAACCTTCCTTCCGGTCTTTCCATCATAGTTTATAGTTTCATAGAAAATATTCAGTGAATGCAACCCCTGCTCTACAGAGGTTTCAAGTCATTTACTGTTGTGCTGCTTCTGTCCTGTTGCTCTATCAGAGTTAGACACACAAACATACAAAGTACAGGGGCATCATAGTTGATACAAGTGCAATATGAAAACCCCAAAGTCCATGAAGCAAACATGTCTATATTTTCCTCATTTTCTTCAATGACACATTCAACTCTACCTGCATGTCCTCTATGCCCTTGGCTACAAGCTGTACGGTCACAGCTTCTTGTGGGGGCTGCCTCTGCGCCACTGTGGCTTCACCACCCTCCTCATCATCACTGGAGAGCACAACTGAAATATACACAGAAAGGATACATGAACCCAGAATGAAATTTACTTAGAATCTATGCTAAAGTACATCTCTCACATACATAGGAAAAATTAAACTGACAAAATGACAAACAGCATCAGAAACACATCCATGAAACAGGGAAAACAATCAACACCCATAACTCTTGGGTAAAAGTTTTTGTTTTGTCCTGAATTTGTTTACTTTGCCACTTAGGAGGACTAAAGCCTTTTTGATTAAGGATGCTTTAAAACAGCTCAAACAAAGGAACCAGATGGTGAGTACTAAATCAGATGGTTTGTGAAGTTCTATTCATTTATGATTACAGCACACACATCGGGTGTGTTCAACCTATGTCCATCTGTCTTTAACTGACTCAAATAAAAGGTTTATCAGTATAATAATGCTGCCAGGTTTTGATGATTATGTGATTATTGATTACCAGGTTCAGAGGGGGTAGTTTTAATTGCATTACCCTTGCTAGACAACATACTTGCTGTATTGAAGTCTCCAGAACTGGGGCTCGTAACTGGGATCAAGGCTTCTTTATTGTTCTCATCAACTCCCACTGTGAACTGCACAATGCCATGGTTCAGGTTCTCCAAATCCTTGTCCTCTGCGCTTTCCTCCAAGCAAATTTGTGTAGGAGCTGGTCCTCCATCTTTGTTGTTTCCTCCAGAGAGGCGCAGCACACTCTCACGTGGACGTTTTGGGGAGTGTGTTTCTGTGCTTTGGGTCTCTGCCTCTTTCACTTTCCTCTTCTGCTGATACAAAAAAAAACACATACAAAAGGTCCTTTATTTTGGGAGCCTTTCACCTTCTTTCAACATTCTCAGAAAAAAAAAAAAAGAGAAACTAGAGGAACTCATCTGAACTCTGTAAATTACATGCAAGGTGCGCACCAAACTGTGTTGCAATTTATTTTCTGGATCAGTCCATTTGTCGTTGATTTTATTCGGGGTGAATTTACAGTGTTTCGTTTCCTCAGGATCTTCCCATCTCAATGACAGTCCACAATCTGAAAGAAACAGAAAAAAGGAGGTCAACTTAAAATGCAGCTGTAGAGCAACACAACTCCAGTCATGTTTTTCCGTTGACAAAACAATTGTACGGTTCTTAAAATTAACTTAAACTTAAAATTAAAAAGAGTGCTGTGCGTTGATATTTACTCATAAGCAAAAAGCACAAAAAAAATCTCATATTCCTTAAAGCCTAAAACTAAATCTGGGTGAACTACTTAGGCAAGGTCAGGCTATCACTTAAAGGTCATTATAAGATGATAAAAAGAGAAGATTTACAGAAACACCTCCGTATACTTTTCTTCAGACATACTCACCTACAACTTCAGCGAACTTATAGTCTTCTTTCTGGTCCTTCCCTATTTTCACCTCTTGAACATCGCCGTTTTCATCTTTGCTCTCTTTGTCATCATTATTCTTTAACTTTAGTCTGGACCTGGACACATGTCAGAAAACACTATTGTGCATTTTTGTTTTCCAGCAAGGCAGTGCAAAACTAAATTTGCAGGATATGTTTTGTCAGAGAGTCTCTACTTGACAACAAATATTCAAGACAGAGAGCATGAAATCAAACACAGAAACACTTATTTGACCCAGAATCTCAAGTTGTGAAATCCTTCTGTGTGGTATTGTTCCGAAATAAAATCACCAGCAGTTTTGTCGCTGGAAAATGCAGGGAGCCAAATATTCACAGGGCCAAGCCACTCAAAAATTTCTCAGTTCAAAACAAATAAGCCAACTTCAGTTTTCATGTATGAAGGGTCCATTGTCTGAACCATTATTCACACACAGGTCCTTATTTTCTGCAACTGTAAATGGGAAACCTTCTGAAGTGTTAAGTCACACCACGAGACCCAGAACTATCATATTCTAAACAGTCCTATTAAAAAGAGGTCTGTAAAATGTAAAAGACATTTGTGGAAAAACACTAGAGCAGCTTTCACCAAAACAAATGGGCCCCTCATTAACTCATTACTACATCCCTGTGATATTTCAGCTTTCACAAATGTAGAAGCATTCTTTATGTCAAATCGCACACATTCAGCTCATTAATCGCCACAGTGTTTTCGTACCGGAGGGATGTGGTGGTGGTGGTGGTCTGCTTCCGTTTTGGGGTGACAGTCTTGCTCTTCTCATCCTTGGGCTCCCTGAAATTCTTGTCTCTGTAGATCGGGGTCTGCTCTCTGCACCGACGTCGCTCCCTGCTGGACACTGGCTCTTTATTTTGCTCTTTATTTTGTAAGTTAAAGGATGCTTTTTTCCGTTCCATGAAAGCTCTGCCCAGCTCTGTCTTCAGGACATCTGTCAGAACTAAATGAGGCTTCCTCCTGCAGGAAAAAACAGCGCACTAATTATTCACAGTCTTTGTAGATTTTCTCTATAACAGTAAAAGGTATTGCGCATATTAAACTGCAGCTATGATATCATGTACACCAGCTGATCCACAGGGAGGGGCACACAAGTCAACTGGTGTAGATAAGGAGTGTGTGTTGTCATACTGATAAACTGAGTCACACAGTTTACGAACAAGGTTTATGCAACATACACAAATATGCAAAATCTCACACAAAAACAAGAAACATAATCAAAAATGCTCAAACATAAGATGATGGCATGTCCACATTTGCCATTTGGAGGAAAGCACGACATTACGGTGCAACAGGTTTGGTTAAGACAAAAGGTCAAAATTAATATTAAAAACAAGTCAAATACCTCCAGCATAAAAGTAGTGAAATTTTACCAAGTTTGAGTCACAAATAAAGAATAACTGGGTAGAAAAAGCTGGTTGATTGTAGTTTCCCACATGCAGTCTTAGGTCAAAATGTGGAATTCTTTGAATTAATGAGAGAATGGGTTTGTCTCAGAACTACTGGATTTACTTCAAAACACAGTCTGCACATTGCAATACATTCACTTGACAGGTTTGTTTCTAGTGGGAGATTTATAAATCAAATAAATAAATAAAATGTACATAAACTAATATATGTGTAGTAACACTTCATCAAATACATCAGAAACATCCACAACAGCACTTTTGTCATTTATTTTCCCAAGTCATCTCGTTAAAGTACATAAGATTTAGGTCATTTAATCGCTTTCTAAAAAACTGTAGACCAAGTAGAATAATGAGGTAATAAATTTTTAAAAAAATTTTAAAAATCACCTGAATATACCACACCTTTAAAGCCTTAGCAAATTACCTAATCATTTTTTTAAAAGCACCAAAAACTAATTCTATTAAATAATAATATCATATTAATGCCATGTCTTTCAAATATATGATGAATGATTAAAATTCTCTTACTCTGAGCTTGCAATATTAAAACATAAGGACACAAACTAAAATTCACAAAGCTAATACACCTTGCAAGTAAACTAAACCTCCTAATATAATATTCAGTGTTTTAACTATACATTTACACTGCCCTCTGCAGGTTAATAATCTGGCTATTGCAAATGAATAAAATAGAATTTATTCTACTTGCTTATCTGGTGGGGGGTGACATAAAGTGGCAGCGTTCATTACCATTGAACTAATCCCAGATAGACACATGTATTTCCTCACTTGGTTTGTGATGCTATTGCCCTGGAGTTGAAGCTCTGTGGGTGGTTTGAGTTGTTCTTTAAGCAAATCACATTCACTGTGGATGGTACAGAACGCAGCAACAGCGCATTTGCAAAATATTGTTGGGAGAAAGATGTTTTCCTTTGGTTGAACAAGAGCACACAAAAAGCATGTCATGGTATTAAAATGACTAAATCCCTGCAACAGAATATAGCACACAAAAAGATCAGATGCATGTCTTTGTCCAATTGGCCATTTTAAGTGTGTACTTGCAGCTTGGACGATGTCATTTTTTTATGTAGTGAAGGGGATTTTCAAAACCATAACACACAGATGGTAAACTAGATATCTTACACTGTTCAACAGAGCACGGCAAGGGTAGGCATAAGTCTATCCATTCAAATAAATGTGTGAAATACTGTGTTAATCCTACCTCTTCATAAGGAATAGATATTTAAAAGCGCCATCTGCATGAAGCATTGAATAACCCATATCAAATGACTTTGCTTTTGTTAGTAAGCAGAGGGTTTTTCCCCCCACTGCCAATACAATGGTGAAAGCTAATAATATGGACTGTTTTTAAGCCCTGATGTGTGAATAAAGGCCATATATAAGCGGTGAGTGTAACTGGACAATCTATTTACATTATTACTGTTGATCAGAGGAGCGTGAATATGGTTGGATGTTAGTTATTACTAGTCTTTATTAAGGCAATCTTAATATTTCATAGTTTACTGGTAAATCCAATGCGACTATCCAGGGGCATAGAATTGCATAGGGACACTAGGTGCACATCCCTACCAATATCCAGATGCTACTGCGTAGTCACTATCAATACAACCGCTGTCCAAAATCAAACCTACACCCTTGTGTGTATCTATATTTTTGTTAATGATTGAGCATGTCTCAGAACCCTCCCACCCCTGTCCAGTTTATATTTACATTTTTACTTTCAATGCTTTTTTCCCATGTTTTCTAAAGACATTCTTTTAAATTCATTTGTCAACGGCAGTCTGAAATTTAGTTACACTTTAACCCGTAAAGACCCAAACATCCGTTGTTGACCAAAAGCAGCTACTGATCTAAAATGTCTAATACTTGTTGATCCACTAAACCTGTCAATACATGTAAATAATTGGAGTAAAATACAATTTGCCATCTTTTCATGGTCATCAAATGTGAGCCATTTGGATGTTCATAGGTTCTGTAGTGAACGTGGAAACACCATCATCTTCCACAATACTGATTCACCAGTAAAACCCATAGAGTTGGATCAATAATAGTAGATGGAGACACTTGATTTGTGCTCAGGTATTGATATATTTGACTGAAAAAGTCGCTTTTTCTGCAGTTTTCTCTGTTTTTGATAGAATAACCTTCAACTTTAATCTTAGCTTTTATGAACATCTACATTATCAGTAAATTAAATAGAGGAAAATACCTTATTTATACTGATAAAATGTTTTTTTAAAAAACTGAGGATACTATTATATATAAATGGTGATAAATCACTGAAGAAAGGTTAGATATAGAATATTTAATTTTGGAAATGACAAAAGTAGTGCTGTGTCTTTTGGGTTAAGCAGATTGCTGTGGAATACAAGAAAATTCAAAGGGACACTGTTGACCCACATTTAGAAGAAGAGCCCCACCTTGTGAACATTTAACAAACTGCAATTAACTGCACATCTAAACAGATAACAGAAAGAACAAAAATAACAGAAAACACAGCCCTCAGTATGAACTACACAAGGTATTTGTTGATTTGAGAGAATGGTTACAACAATGACCAGGTACATATCTGAAAAAGTCTGATCCTGCATACCTGGCTAGCCCCATCTTGACCAAAGCTGCGTGGTTGTGATCAAACATCATGGAACCATTTCTATGTTGGGAATCACTGTGACGTCTGGGTTTGCATCCAGCAAATGCAGTCCAAGATACCTGATTTAAAAAAATGTAAATTAAAAAAGTATTTATTCTAAACTATGCATTACAGAATAACATGTGTAATGTTATTCAAAACAGACCAGAATCGTTAGTGTACCTTTCTTTCTAACTTCCCACACTCTGGTGAAAGATATGATGTGGGGATTCTGAGTGGGTTTTCCATCTAAAATTCACAGGTTGGTTAGTTTCCATAAGTTACACATAACCGCTGAAGGCTTGTTAATGCAAACCAAGCATTGATTAAAAGTCAGTGACTTGTATTTAACTAGCATTAAATATTTATATGCATATGGTGGCTCATGTATTAAATGCATCATTAATGTAGTTGTGGGTTTACTCCAAAGTTAATCAGTTTATAGCAAGCTGCAAATATCTAATCAGTTATTTGGTTGAATAATAGTTTAGTCTGTTTTTAACCAAAAAACAATAAAACAGTCTCAAATACAGAGATCTCATGAAATTGCATTGTCACATTAGTTCTTACAGCATTTGGCGTGCTATACATATGTATTTTCATCCTTTCACGTGTTATTCAACGCTACTTGATGTTCACTTCTTGTCAATTTATATCAAGACGTCCAGTTTACATACAATGGCTTGCAAAAGTATTCACACTTCTTGAACTTTTCCACATTTTATTACCCTATGACCATAAACATAAATATATTTAATTGGAAATTCATGTGAAAGGCCAACGTAAAGTGTCATACAATTGTGAAGTAGAAAGAAAATAATACATAATTTTAATATTGTTTTACAAATAAAAAACTAAAAAGTGCAGTGTGCAAAAGTATTCATCCACCTTTTCTCTGAGTGCAACAAGCTACCTTCAGAAGTTGCGTGATGATTGCTGCATGATCAAATGTTGACCAAATGACTAAATAGAGTCCACCTATGTGTAATCTAATCTCAGTACAAATACAGCTGTTCTGTGATGACCTCAGAGGTTTGTTAAGAGAATACTGGGGAGCAAATAGCATCACGAAGTCCAAGTAACAACCAGACAGGTCAGGGATAAAGTTGTGGAGAAGTTTAAAGCAGGGTTAGGCTGTAAAAAGATTTTCAAAGCGTTGAACATCTCACAGAGCACAGGTCAATCCATCATCCAGAAATGGAAAGAGTATGGCACAACTCCAAATCTACCAAGACACGACTGTACACCTAAACTTAAAGGCCGATCAAGGAGAGCACTGATCAGAGGTCAGCCTAGAGGTGACTCTGGACGAACTGCAGAGATCCACAGTTCAGGAGGAGAAATCTGTCCACAGGACAACTATTAGTCATGCACTGCACAAATCTGGCCTTTATGGAAGAGTGGCAAGAAGAAGCCAGTGTTAAAAGAAAACCACAAGAAGTCCGGTGTGTTTTTTGCCAGAAGCCACGTGGGGGACACAGCAATTTTGTGGGAGAAGGTGCTCTGCTCCGATGAGACCAAATTGAACTTTTTAGCCAAAATGCAAAACACTCCGTGTGGTGGAAAACCAACACTGCACATCCCTCTGAACACACCATCACCACTGTCAAACATGGTGGTGGCAGCATCATGCTCTGGGGGTGCTTCTCTTCAGCACGGACAGGGAAGATGGTCAGAGTAAATGTGAAGATGGATAAAGTCAAATACAGGGCAATCTTCAAAGAAAACCCGTTGGAGTCTGCAAAAGACTTGAGACTGGGGCGGGGGTTTCCCTTCCAGCAGGACAACGACCCTCAACATAAAGCCAGGGCTACAATGGAATGATTTAAAACAAAATATGTTCATGTGTTAGAACGGCCCAGTCAAAGTCCAGACCTAAATCCAATCGAGAATCTGTGGCAAGATCTGAAAACTGCCACTCACAAACACTCTCCATCTAATCTGACTGCGCTTGAACTGTTTTGCAAAGAAGAACTGGCAAAAACTTCAGTCTGTAGATGTGCAAAGCTGGTAGAGACATACCCTACAAGACTTGCAGCTGTAATTGTAGCAAAAGGCAGTTCCACAAAGAATTGACTCAGGGGGATGAATACTTTTGCAAGCCGCTATATCCGTAATGATTAACCTTAACCCTAAATCTAAAAGACAATCTTGTGGTATTTGACGTGGTGTGAAAATACACATGGAAAGCTTATGATGCATACAGATAACACCCCAATTAAAAGTGACATGTAGATTTATGCAGTTCATGATATCATATTGCCAAATAAGACAAGTGGTTATAAGTAATTTACTTTAGAGTGGAAGAAATTAAAAGAAACAAACCATTTTTTATGCTAAATGCTATATTATTCATCATTAATGTATTCAGCAGATTACATAACTGTTTGGTGAAGTCTTAACTGTTTTAGTCTTGGAATCTGTGAATGACTGAGTGCAACACAATAGCACAATTGAAGCAGCTTTAACTATGCAAAATGATGCTGACTTCTGTATGCAAACATAAGATGACAAACACCAAGCCCTCACTGCTATCCACTTCAATATCCTGGAGAATGACAAACATACCAAATTATCCTTATCAACAGTAAATGGTATAGTTAAGGCTTTTCTTCTGTCCATCATGGTCCACAGTCTGGTAAGGCACACTGCAAGAAACACATGTACACAAATTATATACAGACTGACAAAACAAGTAAAATCTCAAACAAAACAATGAATGTAACATATAAATAGTCACAATATACTTAACAAAAACACTTTTCCAGGTAAACTAATGAATAACTGAACAGGTGGCTGGTCTGATCAAATTCAGCTAAAAAAAACAACAACAAAAAAACAGAATCTGATTCTGCAATAAACACTGCTGTTCTATGAACATTTTACAATTTTAGTAGCAGTTGCAAAAGTGCCAGTGTGGGGTTTTTTTTTTTTTTAAAGAAGAGTAATTTAAAAATAAAATCGCCATACATTTTTTCAGACAGGTTGCGTGATTTTCTGAAGAGCAAGAAAGGAAGAATTGTGAGATCACGTTAAAATTTTAAAATCAACATACGCAATGAAGAAATAGAGAATAAATTATTTCAATTTTTAAACAATAACTTAATTCTATAACCGAAATCTGTCAAACTATGCAAATGTTTGTAAACATCTATGTTTACTTTTTCATACATCTAAGTCCTTCATGCTTTCTAAGTCCCTCAGTCGTGCGTTTCATTCATGTTTCAGAGCTCAAGAATGACAAAGTGATCAGAAACCTCACATTTTTTTAGCAATCAGAATCTGAAAACAAAAGGTCTGCCTCATGGTTTCATTGTCCAATCCTGATCCTGAACAGACACAACACATTCAGTTTTTACTCTAACGGTTTAGTTCCAGAACCTCTGTGCACATAAAGATAAGATATGAGAGGGACTAAGATAGTGGATGACAACTTAAAATATGGACAGAGTTGTGAACATTTCAAAATAATAAAAGACTGACTAAAAGCAAAACAGAGTTGTAGCTATTTCAGCTAACTGCACCGTGTAATTTCTTATTCCCTATTTCTTGTATGTCTTACAGTGTTTTTGTTTCATAATGCTGAAAAGTGCTTATTTTAATCACACGTGCATGCATTTGTTTGGCCAAACAAGGGGAAAATGTGTAAAAAGTAGCAATAGCTGTCTACTCTTTGTGCAATTCAGTTTTCATTCTGTCCAATTTCAACTGCACTGCCCTTGAGCAAATTTGAGCAAATTGAGGCTCTTTAAAATACAGACACTGTGGAGACATCCTAAGAGACTGAATTGATTTAATTATTTCTTTTATTACAGATGAATCCCGGAAGACAATCAAAAACACAACCAGCCTGGCACGAGCTAACATTAAGTGTCCCACAAAGCCCCTTTAGCATGAAGCACAAATGTTTCTATTGAGTGAGAAACGCGTGACATTCTTCCTATTTCACCAAAGCAGTGCAATTACAATACTTTTCGAGTGCATCATTGCAGAATAGTGCAGCTCATTTAGGGGTTAATTTCCTCCAAAAGTCTGGACACAATCAAAAGTGAAAAACCTGTTCTGCTAGCGCTAGCCGATGAAATTAGCGGCATTGAAGCTAACTAGCTACCTTGTCTATGATTACAGCCAAATATAGGAGAATTCAAGCTTACCCTAAGCCGGGATTTCCGTTTCTAGCAACTTTGAAGTTAAGGAAAATATCGATAACTAATTTGCCCAAATTTTTTCTATCAGTAGTTCATTAAAATCTGAAATGCACACATTTTGCTTGGCTCGCTCTGCTTCTTCTTCTTTTTCTTTTTCTCGGAGTGTTTGAAATGCACCAGCGCCACCTACTGGACTGATTACGGAGAAGGAAAAATATCGTTTATTACCAATGATAGAACCTTCTTTCTAGGAATAGAATAGAATAGAATAGAATAGAATAGAATAGAATAGAATAGAATAGAATAG
>JAQQZY010000015.1:19309636-19327043 GCA_030068375.1 Ostorhinchus rueppellii
AAATAAATAAATAAATAAATAAATAAATAAATAAAAGACACACTTGCACATAAAACAGGCTCACGTAATGATTTGTGCACACTCATTCACAGCAGCAAGGACACAGTTGTGACTTCAACAAATGTGGCACTGTCTGGTTTTATTCTCTCTTAGTACATATTTACAGGTAAAATAAAAACTTGGAATCCCCATTGTCAAAATGGGACTTAATACCTTATAATAATTTCCCTGGCAAATTTAAAACCATTCTACTCTGCGTTACTTCACAACTTTCAGAACAGTCTATTGAGTCGGTCCTAGTTTGAAACCAGTGATGAGCAAAGTAAAACTACCTTCACCTGCTGATGCTCAAATGTACAAGCGCATTCTATGAAACCGGTCACACAGAAAACAGAAAAATAGAAATGAATGATTTATCTGATGGAGACCTAAAAAAACTGGAAGAAAAAAGACCACAGCCCTGACAGACGGGGACATAACCACTTTCATTGTAACTTCACGGCTGTTGCCAGGGTGATCTTATCTAAAAAGCAAAACGAAATAAGAATAAAAAAATATATAAAAAAAAAAAAAAAAAAGAAGCCTCAGCCACCAATCAGAGCTTGTGGTTTCCACAGGAAACCAAAATCTCCCCTGCTTTATTCACTTCCCTTAATCTCTCTCCTTTTCTTTTAGTCTCCCCTCGTCTCCGCCACAGTTTGGGCCCATGAATAAGGGAAAGCCCAGGTTTTAATAAGTTACCCCCCCGACACACACACACTCCCCGCCCTCCCTTTCCCTGTGACTGGTCTTGAGGGGAAAAAAAGAAAGAAAAAGAAAAATTCATTGATCACACATTAGTCACACTACACCTGCCCACGCATATCTCCAGCAGCCACTTTCCTCATTTGCTCTTTCATCGCTCTCACTGAGCCCGCTGTAGACCAGCTGAACAAAAACCCAAACCACTGGGGGGGGGGCATTTTAGGTTTAGTCCCCAGGTCCCTTTTCTGATTCCCAAAGCCTTTTCCCCTGGCAAAAGGAAGTATCCCCTACCTCATTTCCTCTGCCCCCTTCCCCAAAATCTCTGGGGAAATCCCCTCAAGTCAGACTGCTCAACAAGAAAGTGAAACGTGAGCCAAAGATAGATTTCCGTTACCCTAGCTGAACTCAAGATACAGCAGTGGTTTGCACGGCTGGCGGTTCATTCTTACCATTAAGTAGCTTCTCACAACCCCATTTCCTGTTGATCTCGGCTCTCTGCGCTGCAGCTCTGTCCTCTGGCTCGCCGGCCTTGATCTTGCGTTCCCGTAGGTTCTGGGCCGAGGGGAGCAATCGAGGCTGAGGCCACGGTTTTTCCTGTTTCATTTGGGACCTGTCGGGTGAAGCTGCACCAGTGGTGGGCTTGCTGAGTCGCAGCCCCTTCAGCTCGATGCACACTTTCAGCTTCCGCACTTCGTCATCGTCGTCTTCTTCATCTGGACTAGCATGCTCGTGCTCATCTGCAGATAGCAAACACAGAATTTCCAGCACTATAGATTTCTGTTATAGAAACACCACCAAGCCCAGTATCATTCAATCGATACATTTAACATTGTTTTTTAACTGCAATAAGTTGAGTATATGGCTCTAACAGAGGGGTTCTGCAAGCTTCAACAAGTTATTTGTCCTGGATGAAAAGATTTAACATATTTTGCAGCCAAAAATAAGTATTAAGCATATAGGGGAGAGCCCCAGAATTTAATGAATTTATTCCTTATGTGCGGTTCTCATGCCAGATCTTGTTGAACTTGCACTTACCCATATTGGATCAAAAATGCAGTTTGGTTTGGTTTTCTATCTTTGCTACCATATGATCAGTACACATTTGATCAAAACGTATTTTAAAAGAAAAAGTAAATGTAACTTTATAAAAAAGTACAGTTAACTTCTTAATCCAATTTATTTTTAAGACCTGCCAAAATCACACTCAAGGCATTTTAAGGCCTAAAATGCAGATTATTGGATTTTAGACTTTAAAGACTTTTTAAGCATCCACAGAAACCCTATTACCAAGATGGGGGAAAAAAAATCTCATCCATCACTTAGTCTTGTTTAAGTTATTAAAAACCTGTTGAATAATCTAAGACACAGGTTCTGATGTAGTAGCCCACCGACACACAGAAAACAGAGCATATAAACACAAGGGCATTAATCATCACAACCTTATGGCTTGTAAACCCCCCTGTAAGCCTCACATTTAATACAAACACACACAAACAACCGAAGCGGGATGTGAGATGTGAATCAGACAGAAGGGAAAAGGGAGGGAGAAGTCAAGAATCGGGCAAAAAAACAAAGCACAAAAGACTAAAGATGCAGAGGAAGAGTCCTCCCCCTTAAAATTCACAAGCGATGGGTATTTGACTCGTCTGCCAGTGCCGGGGAGAGCAAGCGGGATACCACATGCCAGGAAAAAAAGGAAACCCAAACAGATGAGGGGAAAAAAGAAAGGAGATGAAAAGAGAAGAAAAGAGCAGCTTTGAAGAGGGTGGGTAAGCGCAGCGGAGGAACGAAGGAGCTAAAAGAAGAGAGAGAGAGAATGGCTATCCCTCTTCCTCGCTTCTCTTGCGCACTCCGCTCAAAGGCAGGATTAAACACTTCTCTGAGCTGGCTGCCACACAGAGCGAAAGATGGGACAGAGTGGAAAAGGGGGAGGTTGTGGCAGAGTGGGTTTAAGGTGGATTTGATTGGGAGGGAGGGAATGACAAAAGGAATTGAAAGATTAAAAAATAACAAGGTTTGAGACGGAGCTCGGCATCGTACAGGGTAAGGGGAAATAAGTGGGCAGAATTAAGCGAAAAGAAGGCATTGATGAAGACAGTGGGTGAATATTTAAGGAAAACCAGAGGAGCATGTGGGTGATGAGGCATAGATTCTCACCGGAGGAAATCCTGGTTTTTTTCTCGGGATGGGGGACACGTTCTCCTTCATCCCTCTGTGTGTCCTCCTGCTCTGGCTTGGGCCGTTTCCTGGTGGATCCAAATCCCGCGTTGGCCTTATCTTCAGGGTACCCTTTTGCTGGTGTCAAGGTGGGTGGCGCACAGTGGCCTCCTTCAGGTTCCCTTGCCACCTTCCTGGTTGCATCCTTAAGTCCTCCATGGCCGGTGCCTCTGGCCCCATCTTGGGTCCCTTGTACCGGAGATAAAGGCTCCCTCAGGACTCCACACCGCTGCAGAACTGGAACTCTGTTACCATGAGGCAGCCGAATACCTGAGCGGAGCAGATACGGACGGATGGAAACAGGGCAGGGAGGAAGGCAGAGGCGACAGAGGATGAAAGAAGAATGCAGACAGACCACAAACCAGCGAGACAGACAGAAAGGGAGCAAGGAAACAAGGGGTGGAGGTGAGATGGGGTTGCGGATTGACAGAGGGAGAATGCCAGTTAAACACCAGCCAGCTTTTATTCTGCTTTTAAGACAGGCAGTAAAACTTTGATGGGGTAAAGACTTTTTAATCTGATGTGAGCCGAGCCAGCGGTCTGACGGTTCAGTGCAGGCGCTTGCACGTCCAGAGGGGAGAGGCAGGAAAACATCCTGCGCTCTCGATGCGCACGGCGACTCCCATACCACCACCCCCCACCCCCTCCTTCCCTGTCCTCCCCCACAGCATGACCGCACCACGCCCTTCTCACACAGAGCGTGACTCTACCCCCTCCCCCCCCTTCCTTCTCTCCCCGACTCCCTCTCCATCTCTCTCCATGCCATAATTAGGCTCACACGTCAGCCGCGGCCTCGCTCCAACACACAGCTGGGCTCCCGGCCAACGTAACTAACCACCACCACACACCCTCCCCCCATCCCCTTCAGTCCTCCCTACCTCCCTCTCCCTCTTTCCGTTTCACTCACCCATCCGTTTTTTGTTGGGTTTTTTTTGTTTTTTTTCACCCGCCAACTCTCCCCACTTTCACTCTCTCTGTCTTACTCGTGCAATCTCTGCCCCTCCTTCCCCTCTTGGCCTCACTCTCAATCGTCTCTGAACGCAGATATGCACAAAAGGCTTCTTGAAAATAAAACTCCCCCACAATGTCTCTCCAATTCGCAAACTCGCTTCCACCGCCTGGCTTGTGTAAAAGTGTGTGTCTGTGCACAAATCTGTGTGTGTGTGTGAGTGGAGCGTCTTTTTTTAGAGTGACCCGGTCTTGCCTTCGCATTTGCTGCAAGTGCATGCAAGTCTGTGTGTGCGCCTATTGTTTGTGTGCGTTGCTTTTTGAGTGTTCATTTGCAGAGTGGCTGCACATATGTGTGTGTATGTGCGTGCGTGCCATTTCCAATGTGTGTGATTGTGCGTGTGTGGTGCTAGGTTACTCACCCTCCCTCTCTCCCTGCCTGGTGGTGTGTTGGCAGTGTTCCAGCGCTCGCTCTCTGCGCTGGCCGTCTGCCAGCTCTCGTCCTGCTGCCACTGCCGAGGCAGACACACACACACCGCCGCCCTCCTTCTCCTTCAGTTCCAGCTCCGAGAACCGCATCATTGCCCGCTGCATGCACACACACAAATGCATAGAAAAACCATGAAAACCACTCATCATCTGTCCTCACCACACACACACACCTCTCTAAGCCTCAATCTGGCCTAAACAGCTACAGAAGCAAAAAAAAAAAAAGTAATAATAATAATAATAATAATAATAATAATAATCAGAAATCACATCGTCTTCAAATCAAAGAAAATGCTAAAGAAAGTCAACCCCCACACATACGCACACACACAGGACAAAAAAGGTAGACACATAAATCGCAAGCATGGCATCAAGACACAGAGGTTAAACTATTGCAGCCACTGTGAGTCCATGCGCTCTGGGGCTTAAATCCTGGCATCTCCCTTCCTGGAATATAAACATGGCTAGAAACATGTACGTCTAAGCCCTGAGACAGAGAGAGGAGATGAAAAAGTGGGAAAAAAAGGAAGTGGGGGGAGAAGGAGTGTGCAGCGATACAGAGTACAAAGGACAGATAGAGCCCATCAGAGGCAGATGTGATAAGAAATGTAAAGAACTGACCTCCCAGTTAGCTGCAGGTTGACTTATATTACTCCCCTCTCGTGATATGACTTCCATCTAAGCAATTAGAATGGGGGGGCTCAATATTTCTGTCCATCATTTCATCTTTTTTTATGAATTTATGTTATGTTTCTCCACATGTTTCTTTTCACACAACAATAGGTAGCCACAATCCCACAAAACATCAACAAAATCAAAATGACTCAACAGGTCAATTAACATTGCACCAAAACTATCAAATGATTTCTGAACAGCATGATTGACAAATATTGAAAAACGGACATACTTGATAGAAAGCATGATGAATACAAATCCAGTCTTACATTTAAAGTTTTACTTTTGTCACTTCAGATCTACACTTTTCATGTCCAGAAATATAGTCTTTAATAGTTTTGAATTGCAGCTGCACATTGACAGGTAAGACACAGACATAACCATTTTTTCCTCTTTTGAAGAGTGTTCATAACAAAGACAAACATGTGCAAACTATTAACATATCTGCCTCTGAGCCAGTGGATAACATAGCATACAAAGCCTGTGTTTAATGATGAGCATAAGGAACCAAAGAGAAACTTCTCAGCTGTTTGTATTTAAAGGATAGTGGGCTGATGGCAAAGTGATGCTACATTTGTGTGTTTTCTTATACGGTGTGTTAGGAAATGATGGGGAGCAAATGACGACCTTGGACAGTAACCAGGCAGGGCAGCATAGGCCATCAGGGGAAGGAGTGTTGGGGAGAATAGCAATTGGCAGATGGGGGCATGCAGAAACCCTAAGAGGAACCCCAAAGAGGGCATGCGCTGGTTTTTAAGCACAGTGTAACCCCTCTGCTGCCCCTCAACTTGGGGTTAAGCATAGCCAAAGGCAGTGTGAACCATGAGGCTGCCACAGTCATGCTCTCAAACTATATGGCGCTATAGCACAGTCAGCACTAACACATGCTTTAGCCCCAAGGCAGTCACACAAGGACAGGCACGTACGGACACACAAACACGCACGCACAGAAAATAACCTTTACAATGACTGCTCACTAATCAACATACAGAGACGACAGTCCTGGTTAACCTTTGATCTGCCGTCCCTGAGAGGGCCTCAACTGGCCTTCCACCAGCTCACTAAGGCAATGATGTACCAAGGGGAAAGGTCAAGCTTTATGGCCAGGACAGTAGCATGACAGAACTATTATTTTGAAATGTGTTGTGAATGCAGAGTATGCCAAATTCATGCAGAGTTTATTCCACAGGCAGTTCTACATAATGCAGCGAGGGAATAAAGACAGTGGTCCATAGGGATTTAATCCTGTGTGGATGTTAGAGCTCAAAGTATGTTCAACTTATCTGCAGATAAGCTCTGGTCTTAATTACCTAAAGTATCTACAGCCCAACACCAACTTGAGCCCAGCATATCCTGCAATATAAAAATGCACACACACTTACAGTGTAAAAAGGCTTACCTGCAATGCTCTCTGTTCACGGCTCAGCTTGCTGGAGTCAGCATACAGCTCAGTGGTGACACATTTAAAGCGGTCACCAACGTAGCCTGAGGAGTTAGCAATCCTTTTAGCCAGACTGGATCTACGAGAGCTTTTAGATGAAGTCTGACTACCCTCGTCTTCATCCTCCTCCCCTTCTCCTTGAGACTCTCCTAGGTCAACAATACTGTCTTCCTTCTCAGTCTCCCTCTCACACACCACCTCCTGGTCTGACTCCTTTACCACTTCTGTGCAGTATTGAGTAACATTTAGAGTTCTGTCCCTGTCCCCTTTGTCTCTACCAGAGCTACGCTCCCCAGATGTGCGGGCACAGCGCAAGGTACTCTGGTCTTGGTCTTCAGGTTCTGGGCTGGGGCTCTTTTCCTCTGGGCTGTCTTCTGCCTCCGTCTCTTGCCCCGGAGAATTTGGGGATGTGCTAGCTGTCATCCCAGCACAGCCTGTGTCCTGAGGAACCATTGTTTTCCCAAATGGAGTTTCTGACCCTCTATCAATGTGGTTGGGCTTCAGGGTGGGGGCATTTCCTGACTGAACTGAATATGGATGGGAAATGTGGTGTTTTGGTTCAAAGTCAGACTTTGTTGCATTATGATCACTGTTAGAAGATTCAGTTTGGACAACCTTAGTGCTAGGCTCAGCAGAGGGCTGTTTGTGAACTGTTGGAGTAGACTCCATATCTGTGTCTGAGTGCACAAGGTCGATGCAGATGATCTTTTCCCTGGATGTTACAGAGGAAGTTTTGCTTTGACTTCCACCCTGACCTTGTGCTCCTGTTTCCCTATCAGGTTTTGTTTGGCTCCCATCACCCATCTCTTTCCCACCATTACGGTCTCTGTGAGCCCCACATTCTTCAGCAGTTCCCCGAGATTTCTCCTGTCCTCTGGGTTTCAAAGTAGCATCTCCCCTTTCTGGTGGCTTGCTGTCTGAGTGAGGCTGCATCAGGGGATGGGCCATCTCCTGTGAGTTGTAAGTGAGATATTCCCCCCCTGGACCGGCTGGAAGGTTGTGGTAGGGTAAAGGATGTTTTGGTGCTAAATGACCTGGGTAAAGGCTGTTGCTGCCAAGCAATACTGGATGAGGATAGACTGGGCCTTTCCCTGTGAGAGGCAGTGAGTGGAGTGCCATACCATCAGGGATGGGGTAGTGCAGGTATCTGTTGGCATAGGCCAAGCTGTGGTTCAGATAAGCATCACTCTGTGGAAGGTAAAGGTGGCCAGGAGGGTGGCCATTCTCTAAACAGGGGCGCTTGTAGGATGAAACTTCAGGAGTTGTTTCACCTCTCTTAGTAGGCTGCGAGGACTTTTCTGTTCCCTCTCTGTGGTGACCTATGACTGATGCATGCTCAGATTGGTTGGGGCTCTGTTTGACCCACTCACCACTAGGCTTTGGAGAAAGAGGCCTTGAACTAGCAAGAGAAGAGCCAGAATGCTGAGTAGATGGAACAGTATGGTTGGGCTCCCCTATCCTTGGACAGGATGAGCTACGCTGCTGAGGATGCACTCTCTCCAGACTCTTGTGTTTGATGACAGAAGGTGAGGAGCCTTTGACTTGGGAGAGGCCCAGATCTGTGGTAGGTCTTGGTGAGGGGGGTAAGCCTGATGCATGCTGTGGATGAGAAGGAGATGGACTAGGGACTACCCAGGAGGAGTGTAAAGTGCTGATCATTTCTGGCCTCTCTGAGACCTTTGAAGAAGTGCTGCTGACCACAGAATGAGTATGGGAGGAAGGAGACAGGGACATATTTTCTTTTAAGAGCTCTCTGTTATGGGGCAGCCCATAACGTGTGCCTGATGCCATCGCGTCCATCTTGACTGGGAATCCATTTGGAGGCAGTCCAAACTCCAGCATTCGTCCAGACAAATCCAAGGGCTTTTCTGTTGAGTCTTTGGTTACTTGAGGTTGATGGGCTGGTCTTTCAAAATGAGGTTTGGAGGGTGACCTGCTGGATCTCCTCTCAGCCCCCACAATTCTATGCTCAGGCACACCATCTCTTGGCCTGGATTTGTGAGGGCTGGGCCGGGCTGGAGAGGACTGGTCTGCCATACTGCTTACGGAGAATGGATGAGGAATGGACTGAGTGGAAGAGGATGAGGCACATACTGAAGAAGTGGAGGAGGCAGGCAGCTGCCCTATTCTAGCCACTGGCCTTTGTAAATCCAGTGAACTGTCAATCAGAGCAGGAGGCTGGGGGAGGCGAGAAGATGCATGGGGAGATGAATCAGTAGGCAGACTATTATCATTTCCACCACTGGTGTTGCTAGTGTTAGAACTACTGCTGTTATTATTGCTGCTGGAACCCTTCCTAGAGGGAGGTCTGCTCGGTCTGCCGCTTCTGTTTGGGGACCGGTCCCGGTCTGTAGCAGCCTGATGGTGCTGTGGATGGGGGGAAAGTTGGTGAAGCTGCTGTGGAAATGGGGGTGCAACACCAAGGCCCTTGTCATGGCAATGTACCAATGAGGTGGGGGCCACTGTGACTGCTGGAATCCTCATAGGGGTTCCCACCATCGGGGATGAGATGGGGGAGGGAGGATATGGAGGCATATAGTAGAGTCTTTCGGCAGGGGAAGGGGCTGCAGCAGGGTTAACATTGCCACCCTGGGCTGCACACAGAGAAGGATAGGCCAGGTGCTGGGGAAGATAGGGGTTGGGTTGGCTGAGCAAGGATGCTTTGTACATGTTAAGAGCTGCAAACTTGGAGTCCATGAACGGATACATGCTTGCTTCAGGGTAGGGGCTGAGCCATGGCAGACGGAGGTAGCTGCCACCAGCACCTGCCAAACCCAGTTCAGATGCTTTTTCCCCAGGCCCTACTCTGCGTTCCAAGCCTAGACCTTCTGCTCCAGGAACCAGCACAGGCTTGTGGAGACTTGGAGGGGTTCCCTTGTAGAGGCCGAGGTATCCATTAGTAGGCTTACGACTGTCCAGTGGGCCATCGGGCTTGTAGATGAGCTCTGGAAGCCCATCCCTGCTATAACTGAGGGGGAGGGCAGGCGTCTCTCGGCTCTTCTCAGCTGGCAATGCTCTGATTCCTGGATAAACAACTCCGCCATGGAGACGAAGCCCATCATGAATCAGAGTTCCTCTGTCCAGCCCCATCGCAGCCAGGGGCGTCAACCGTGCATCCACCTGAAATGACAGCAACAGCATGTTAACATAACTTTTCTCTGAAATCCTTTTTTTTTTTTTTTCCCCCAGATATTATTTCTCAGCATTCCAGGTTACTTGTTCATTTCATAGTGATGATGAGTCATGAGACTAATTAATGTAAACTTACCATTTTTTGTGTGATGTGGTTCCCTTGTCTTAGTTCCAGGTTGGTTTGTGTCTCAGCATCGACATCACGAACAGATGTTGCCCTGTGGAGATGAGCAAACAGTTAGCAGTCAGTGTCTTGGCTCTGCCACACACACACTTACAGAGCTCAGTTTTAATCCTACTGCAATAACAAAATCATGATGAAAAAAATAATTATAAACAGAAACATATCAAGGCTTATATATTTCTAATTTCTGGGACGCAAAACAAAGCACACATTTCAACAAATTTATTGTTAACAATCAAATGTGGTACGGACATTTGACTAAAATGCAAAATACAATAATGTAAAAGCAAAAAGACAAGAAAAATAATGGCTCTACTAGCTACAGTCATCACACCCCTCCTCTGTCACAGACACTCACAGACACTCACACACACACACACACAACTCTACTGAAATACTCACTGGAGATGAAAGCACAGTGGGCTTCCCTCCCCTCCCCTCCTGTCTGTCAACAGCCCTCAACAACCAGCTCCCCATTCTCTTAGACCCCCATCCTGCCCACCCTGTGGGCTAGATGTGCATTGTGGGGTTGCGTCTATTCAGTCACATTCCCCACACACTGGTTTTTCTGTGCCCTCTTTGACCTGCTCTCGGGTTGCCTCAGCCAGTGGAGCGAGGGAAGATTATACATCAGAGACCACTTCGGTGGGAGACCATTTACCGCCCACCAACACAGAGCTACAGATCAACAAACACAAATGCAAAAGGCATGAGCCAGAGAGAGACAGCTATATAAAATTTTACAATAAACTATTTATTGTAAGACAACATAAAGGATAGGTATAAAGCTGAAATCCATGACCACGGAGATGGAAATGGTGTGTCTAAAGGGTTTTTTGGTGTCCACCAAAGTAAACACAGTGAGTGAAAACATAAAGGTCGCTTTGTGTAAGAATTGTCAATTAATGTGTAAATTATTCAATACGGGTGAATTTCTATAACGCATTTAAAAGCAGTTGGTTTACGCTGAAAAATGGATTTACACACCTATAATTTATTAATTCGTGAAACAGTTTTGAGTTGTAACAACTGCTTTTCAACAATAAGCTGCGCTTTTATCATCAGGATGGTGACAACGTTGGCTTTAACAAGAGTAGAGATACAAACAAAACTAAAACTAAATAGCTTACAGTCAATTTGGGTGATCACTCCAGATTGTATTACTTTTGAGGTTTGATGTGCAGTAACAAAAACTGTTAGAAGTAAAACTGAAATGTAAACACAGAATACTAACAATAACATAAGAATAGTCTAGGCTTTAATATCTCACCTGAAAAATGTAATTATCAAAATGTCATATTGAGGCATATTTTACAAGAGTTTTCTAAAATCTAAAAAGTGTTTTTGGGAAAATGTAGTTTTTATAACTGGAAATATATTGTATCGAAATGAACAGTGTAATAAGCATTTGACTTTAATGTAAAAAAGAATGGGGGAATGCCAAATGTAAAACTAATGAGTCAAACAACGATCAGTGGCTTTACTTAAACAGAACTGAAGTCCACAAACAGGTGAAACAAGAGGAAAAGTATGAAAACTTTGTGTCTAGTTAACAGTTGTAATGCCTCTAATTTCAAAGTAAATTATGTTTAAATATTAGACTTGACTGATAAGATGGACAGTTTTGCGCACCGGCCCCCTTGCTTGGAGCCGGGCAGGAATGAGGTGGGAGACAGTGGGGGAGGGAAGTACCTTTAAATAGTAAAAGTGAAGCCGTGCCGGGCTCGGCAGTGCTGAGAGCAGCAGAGAAACACGGCTCCTCGATCATCGCAGAGAAACGCCTCTGAGCCATGCTGCCGCGCCACTGGCACGCCACTTTTATTGCCGTGACCCGGGGCCCATTAATCAGCCTGCCGCGGGCCCCTCAGCACAACTCCTCCCTGCCCCATTGCCCCCCCCCCCTTTTCCTTCTCCAGCTCCCCGGGGCCAGTCCTGTTTCAACAACATCCGCATGTGACGGAACTGAAACGGTGTGCGTGGGTAACGACTGAATGTATGTAGAGCCACGGTGTGTGTGTTTCTGCAAATCAAACAGACATGGTAAAGAAATCACATCGCTCTTGTTTCCTGTATTTCCTGTAGAGACTCACCCCCCATCGAAGACTCTCGCTCTACTCACTGGTTTGATGGCATTGAAAACAGGCCTGTGTACTCTGAAGTTAATGCAAACATATAACCTGTCCTATTAATGCAGAAATATACCGACAGGCTGACTGAATCTATAATCTACCACATCTATAGTGTTTCAGTTGAAACTGAACTTCATGATGAGTTTAGCAGAACAGTTGGGACATCTTAGATATGCATTAAAATGTGTTTAGGTCAGTGATACAAAAAGCCAAGCTGCTGTGGCCCTGTTAAGTCCGTCTCATTAATCGCAGACTAGTCCAGTTCTAGTGATAATCGCAGTGCTCTTAGTCAGAGAACCGTGTATTTTAGCAGACAAAGTCGCCTGAGACATAACTCAGCCGTTGTGTGAAGGCATGCAGCCAGAGTAGACCATGCATTAATATGATACGCGTCAAAACAGAGGAAAAACTTGGACACACAATGCGTGTTATACATAGCTCCACCTGTCACTGGGTCAGTGTTGTTGTGTTTGCAGAGGCTATATACTCTGTGAAGTGTCTATATATGGTTACACTCATGAAACAACAGCGATAAAAGTAAAATACGTTTTAATTTTAAATGCTTAGGGACTGATTTTCTAAAATTATAATAATCATGCAAAGTCTCTTCTAACGTGAGAGTGATTTAGATCTACTAAACCCCAAACCACTGAAGTCTGTACAGCATATTTCGTTATAGACACTAAACCTGCTGCTGCTTTGAGAATACTGAGAAAACAATCCTGCAAATGTCACATTATTAGTGGAAGGACAGCGAAGGAGAGAGGGGTAGAGATGGGGGAGAAGGAACAGGCAGTGTGTTGACGCCCATCCCCGCTGCTAAGAATAGTTTGCGCAACAAACAACTCCCGACGGCCGTCCAATCCATCACACTGGCCGGCAGCAGCAGGCAGGGGGAAGGCGGGTGGGGGGGACGCAGCGGTTGGGACTACGTTTATAAACCAGACCGCTGGAGCGGAGACCCGACTCGCACCATTAAACAGAAAACCACCGGGTGTTTTTTAGCGGAACCTCGCATGACTCCATATTTCGGCATTGAGTGCTTTTCAGGGATGAGCAGCAATCGAGGGCAGACATGAGAGAGAACAGGGAATGAAAAAGGCAAAGACAACTAGGCATATGTAAAACGCTTCTCCCTCGTTTCCTGTTTCTGACTATGGCGACTTGAACTCTTGCTGACCCACTGTGCGCAGCGGAATAAACACCGGCGCCGCTCATAATTTCCTTCAGTTGGGCCTCTATTCCCTGCGCAGCGCAGTTGTTCCTGGCGCACTTGTATGTACAAGAGACACAGAGAGCTGTTGAGAAGGTGCTCGTAGCCTGTCATACTTCCTACAAGTTGAAAAGCGGCGCATGAATTTAAGTCTCAATGTTTCCAGATCACTTTATTGGCATATGATCTTAGTGCATGGCCCATATCTGCTGAGCAGTAAAACGGAAATGTGGGTCTGTATGTGGATTGTAGGTGCCCTCTCGCTCTTTGTCCCTGGAGCTTTGCCAGGCTCTCTGAAGCGCAGAGCGCCGATCAGCTCTAAAAAAAAAAATGCAGTGTGACGCAGGATAATCTCCGCAGCGACGGGGGTGGGGTGGGGATAAACACGGATTAAATGCGGGTGCGCGCACACACAACCACACACAATTGTGGGACATTGTGTGTATGTGTGTGCATGTGTGTGTGTGTGTTATCGACAGGAATTCTGCGCACACTGTCGCTGAACAAAATAAAAATCAGCGGGAACAAATCAGAAAATGCATAAAGAGCGCATGCCAATCTACAAACTGACAAACACAGCCTCAGGCCCACACTCACAGGTCCCAAAAGCAGCAGTGTGAAAGGAACGTGTGTCTAAATCGTTTCCGATCATTGACCCAGATTATCTAATTGTTCATCTCAGTGGAAATTAAATATTATACTTAAGTGTAGTTTCGAAACCGGGAGAATCGTGATGGAGGGAGGTGAGCGGAGGTAAACGCAGCGCAGACACGCAGAGCGCACTGGTGGTGGAGCGCGGAGCTCAAGTACCCAGCAGCGTCTCTTCAGCTGTCACATTATTAGCGAGCGAGCTGTAAACAAGGGGGCCCCTGCGTCCTCCCGGGCCGCTGCACAGCCGCATGCAAGTAGGTGCACGGTTCAGTCCCCCCCTCCGCAGTAGGGCCGTCAACAACGGCGACATTGTGAGGCCCCCTGTGCTGTCACTAGGGCCCGGGCGGCGGCTGCTGAACTGGCTCTATTCATCCCGGGCCAAATGAGGACTAAATGGCTCTTTATGTCACCAAAGGACCCGATTGTAATGGGGATGCGCATGCACGAGTCTGCCGTGTTTACCGGAGGTTTCTTGACTTTGCTTTGAGATGCCGGGTTTCTTTCATGTGTTCTATCTCCTAATAAAAGTACAGGACCTGAAGGGCCGACCCCCCCTCACCCATATAGCTCCGCCCCACATATAGGATGAATAGTCTGTTTAAAGAGGCTCTTAATTATTTGTGTAGCGCAGAGGCGTAAATTATAGGCTAAATGAGTGTCAGTTTAAACAGGTGCTGGAGCAGTGTGAGGTGAGCCGTGATATAACACATGTGACACCGCCTGTAGCCTACATTTCTGACTTTAAAAAGGTCACATATGTTGAGTGGACATGCATATGAAATAATATGAATGCAATAAGTCAACTATAATAACCAATATATTGAATTTGAATTTTTCGTTACTTTTTTGCTTTTAGTTGTTGCTATGATTCAAAACTGTAGGTCTAAATCTTTACACATCCACTCATGTGCCATCCAACAGATAAGGCATTGATGCTTTGAAGGCTGTTGGTGTAATAAACTCCTATCGCCATCACCCGTTGCGCTGCCAAGCATCTGTGGGATTTCGTCAGATAGATGCTGGAGGCACTGACATCTAAAAACAAACGAGGAGGCCGGATCAAGACGAGGCCTGCAGAGACTCAGAGGAGGGAGGTGAGGTGTGTCATCATCATTCTGCTGCTTAATCAATCTTCCAGAAAGCCTATATGGGCCAGAAAGAGCGCAGTAAACCAAATTTGAGCTCCAGGCTGGGGGCCTAATTTATAATGGGCATGGCTTATTGTAATTAGCCTACATTCGTGTAATTTACAGGCTACCTTTTAGTGACATCATCTGGGCTGAAAATACAACAAACACTTCTTAAAATGGCTCTAATTATTACAGACCCAGACTGGAACTAAGCAGCATAAATTGTGGTCTTAGTCCGCACACGGGGTGTAATGTGCGGGGTTTCTCCGCCGTTGTACCCCGGGGTCTGAGTCTCTGCGCCGGTGAAACGCGCAGGAGGCCGGCACGTCTCTGCAGGGAAGTGATCCGTGCGCTCCAGACCTCGTCGAAACAAAAAGCTTTGTTGAGCGCAGATAGAGAGAGGCGGTGAGAGAGGAGAGGGGGGGAGAGGGGAGGGGAGGGGAAGGGAGGGCGGGAGGCGTGGGGGTGGGGGACGCTCTCCCGTTTCATCGCGAGGTCCCGGGAGGCCAGCACGGAGCATAGCTTCAATCAAACCGTGACGTCTCCTCCGGGAGCAGCGCAGCGCCTGGAAAACCGATCTCTTCTCGGCTCTCTGCCGTGCCTCAGCTTTTGTTCACACGCACCTCGCCTCAGCAGCGAGTGCAGCGCCGGCAGCGACAAGACTGTTGTTTTATATCCAGGCGCGAGTGAGAAAAAAAAAAAAAAACAAGCGCGACAACAATAACACAGACCTCGTATCTCCGACTGGATAAAAAAAAAACACAGAAGAGTCCTTTCTTTTGACGAATGTTCCCCATTTCCCTGCCTATTTCCAAACACATTACAACAGCTTTGATATGCAAAAGTGGTCCCGTGATTTAATGACGCACTCTATCTGCGCTTTTTACTCCCCGCGTGGCCCCTAGTGATTCCAGATTAGAAAAGCGGACAAACAGCGGGTTAATGGGTTTCAAATGCAGGAGGGGTGGACGTCCACATAAACATCAGCCCTCAAACCGACCCACGGAGCACCACGCTGACACGCCACTCAACATGACAATGTTTCCCAGCAGGCCCAGACCCAGCGGTGTCTTCAGGTGCCCCTTCCTCCAACCGGACCCCTAAACGCTTCATCATATATTTATGTGATTCACGCTCTTCAAACCTTTAACTATCTTTAACTACCCACTGATGATGATGAAACTCAACAACATATTGTTAATCTGATGGTGATAAAGTGACAGAAGTGAAATATAGTGAAGTCATTTATGGTTTGAAGCAAAGGTTGGGACCACCCTGAACCCCTTTATCATGGGCTTAGGAAAAAAAAACACCTTGTTATGGAGAAACTCAAGGTCTTCACACTTAAAAGAGAAAGGAAAAAAAATCTGTATGTCAATCTATGGTTCGCAGCCCTCCCCCTCTGTGTTCCAACACCTGGAAAACAGATCAGCCCCACACTGACTTCATAGCACACAGTGGAAAAATGATGCGCAAAACAGTCCGACGGGTACACTATAAATAAACTCGGCCCACACAAAATGTGAAGTATTTGTTTTACGCTTCAACAACACGAACCACTTGGGGAACTGCCTCTATTACCCAAAGCTGAGACTTAGCAATATAAAAAGCAGAGTCATGGAATAGGCTCTCTTCGCTCAAAAGTGTGTTATTAAAGAGGATGGAAAGATGTAAGTGACTGCATGACCTTCACTTTTATTTTTGTTAAAATCATATGACAAGTTCACTACAGATTGCCCAAACCGGAAACTATTACTTAGTCTAAAATATGTATCACTGTTAGGATAAAGGGATAAACTATATACATGTTCAAACTTATTTTTTACTGAAATGGATCAAATTCAAGTTTGGTTTTGGTGTGTTATGCGCCCTCACCTCCACATTCAAGCAATGCCGGCGTTTAATTTAAATACAATGAGTCTTTCATCGTGGATCAAAGCCCCTGAAGTTGCCTCCATCCCCCACCAGTTTAAGCTCCTGCTCTGCTCCCTCGAGAGGTTCTAACAGAGGTCCCGCTCTCCCAACCTGCTCAGGCGTTAAACCTCGCGTTACGACTCACACTATGTAGATACATCCAGCGCGGATTGGCTGCCGAGGCTGAAATGGTCTTTTAGTCGCTGCTTCCCTCACTAAGCTCGTCAATGAGCTGGAGCCAGCCAATATGAGGCTCATCGATCGTCCTAAGAGAGCGTCCTCTAATTAGTGCCTGTGTGGCTCCAGGACAGGCAGCAGGCGGCCGGCACGGGAGCAAACCCCCCCGGATATGAGCCGCTCACTTGCGGAGGAGTGTAGTCCTGCCAAATTCCTCTGAAGAAAAATGTCTTTGTCAAAAGCTGCGTTGCCAGTCGTGAAAGTATGAACTACAAAGCGGGTGAGGAGGACTTTAGGAATCGTTAGGAAAGGCGATTGTGCTTGGAACATTTCCAACACGCCTTGCAGCACTCACTTCAATTA
>JAQQZY010000015.1:19335494-19356330 GCA_030068375.1 Ostorhinchus rueppellii
AACAGTTGATTAAGATATTCCGATCATCCAAGATTTTGATCAGATTGGGAAAATGTGTCCATGTAAACGTGGCTACTGTCTGGTAATGCATGCGGAAATGACCAAAAATAGTTACTTGACTGTTTAAGGGTTAACAGATGGTTTTCAGGTCGAATTGTTTTATGGTCAGGTGGATGCAGAGGAGAAAAAAAAAACACAATTACTACAGGCACGACTGGGTCCTCCTGTTGTGACTCAGAGGATGTAACAGGCAAAAGGCTCCCCATCAGTCACTGGAAAACTGGATTAGAATGAATATTGCTCCGAGGATCTTTCAGGGCAAACCGCATTTCTGCAGCGCTCCACAGAACCCACAAACACACCCGTGGACACAGAATAACACCTTTGCTGAGGGAAGCAGAGGCACACAAAAACATGTCTGGAGCGCGGACGCGGGCCTTTTTATGGCTGCGCTTTTACGACTGTATGTGAACTTTGTGGTTTGAAAAGCGAGTTTGAGAACAGCATGTGCCTTTGAAACTCTCGCCTCGGATAATGGTGACGAAAACGTGTCTAGATCATGTCCTCCAACTGCTATTTTGCGTCGTGTCAAGGATTTGCGCTTATAGATGTGTGTCTCTTGTAAAAAGCAAAACAGCGTGAACACAAACACTCTTGCGTGTACCCCGGTGGAGACGGAGCCACACTCTGGGAGGTCACAGTGATCCAGCCATCTGCTCTTGCAATCAGACACTGAGGCAGAAACACGCACATGTATGGGAGTCCTATGTGGGCACAGAACATTGGCTACACCTCCAGAGTACGCGGCAAGTGCACGCATTAAACCGAATATACACACGCTGTCCTCAAACGGAGACAAACACGGGCTATGAAACCCCACACATAAGGCTCTGACACACATTCTGGAAGGGCCGACTGCCAACACACACACACACACACGGACACAGTCAGTCGGCAGGCTCAGATTGCAGGAAGCTCTTTGCACGCAGCTCAGTCCACAGCAGCCGGTACTAATCAGCACAATCCACCTGCAGATCGTTATGGATCGCTTACTGCAACGCACACAGACACACACACACACACACACACACACACACAGACACACACACAAATTCACCCAAAGTCGCGCTCACTATCAGGCACATGTGCACATGCAAACATGGATTACAAACTTTGCGCCCCCCCCCCCCCCCCGACACACACACACACACACACACAATAACACTACTACAGCTGATCGTGTTTTGAACGAGCGTATTTGTTTTTCTCTTTTTATGTTTCATCTTCCGAGCTCTGAGGTTCATGTAAGGACTGGAAAATGCTCTGATACACGGAGCTGAAACATCAACACAGCAGCGCTCTCCCCTCTCCGTCACATACACACACACAAACACACACTCAGTCACTCACTCACGCACGCGCGAGGACCACGCACGTGCACCCCCACCGGTGGTGTAGGGCTAACCGGTTCCCCACAGGCGCGCCACGCTGCGTTAGCGCGGCCTCACCGGGGATAATTACAGCCTGGCGCGGCAGGGCGAGCGTGGCTCCGAGCCAAACACTGCTCGCGAAAGAGAGACAGAGAAAGAGAGGGAGACCAATTATTGGAGCACTGAGAGACATGGATCTATAGATTAAATCCTAATCAATAGACGGCTAAATTCATCGATAACATCAATCAGGTCCCGGGGCATAAAATAACCAATGTGATCAATCACACTTATCGTGGTCCGACCTTGGGGATTACTAACGTCAGGTCTCCTCCAGAACAAGCTCGGACAAACAGTCGCGTCATTTTTAGCGAATGAAGATTAAAACCTTCAAACGAACCTTATCTGAGAGGAAGGAGAAGCGGTAGAGGCTCTCAGCGCTGTACAAGAAAGATTCCCCCTCCTTTCTCCCTCCCTGCCGCCCTCCCCTCCACCGCCTCCACCTCCTCCCCCTCTCTCGTCTGTCGGCCTCTGTCGAGTTCCGCTCATAACCTCGCCACCCACCCTCCCAGTTCCCCGCCTCTCCCTGCTTTCCGCTGCTGGCGAGGAGCGCACACACATTACGCACACACATTACGCACGCACACACGCATTGCGCACACACACGTATAGCGCGCACACGCCTCTTTATAGCTCTCTCGTTCTGACGCGCACCCACAGGCACGCACACATACACGGATAACACACACACACACACACACACACACACACACACACACACACACACACACACACACACACACACACACACACACAGACAGCGTCAATAAAAAGCCCAGCGCTGTGAGAGGCCGCCGGCACTCCACTCCCCCCTCCTGCCACTGCGATTAGCGGAGGCTGGCTGGCTGGGGAGAGGCGCCCCTCTGTTATCTGGGGCGGTGGCAGCCTGTGTGTGTGTTGAGAGAGAGCGAGAGAGAGAGAGAAAGAGAGAGAGATTAATTTAACTCTTTCCAGTCCGGTTCTCGGCGCTTGAAGCTCCGCTCGCTCTCAGGCAGCAGCGGCAGCGGAGTAGAGCTGTTTTATACGGCAGCACAAAACACATGAGGGACGTTTAACACGATTCCAAAGAAATGTAGGCAGACGCACAGAGGCCATATTCCTACTGATAGTCCGGGGAATTTTGGGTTTATTCTTACTCATTTTCACACATTATGAGGTTTATACATCCTGGTTCACACAGCCTACTTTAGAAACCCATTTTAACATGAATATATACGGATGAAAAATACATGCATGAATTAAAATGACAATACACCACACTATTGGTGACATTTAAAGACCTTTGCTTAATCGATTAATTAAAATGATCTCCTGGCTACTGTTCGGTTCAGTGATTAATCGAGTTAAATACTTACCAGAAGAACATCCTGATGAGTTATAACCTGAATATTCTCGATTTTGTTTTGTCCAACAAATGTGTCATCTAGCGCTTCTGTGTTTGGCATTGGAAATTAATTCCTCATAAAAGTAACCACATAATCCTATTAAGGAATATTGGGAACTCTCACCAACAGATTATCATATTTTCTACTTGTTTTCTGCAAGTGATTTGAGGAAATTAGCCAGTGTTGTAATTTACTCACAAGTCTTATATAATTGTTGGTTTCATTCTCAATATTCATGGCGTTTGTTAAAGTCTTTGAGAAAATGACTGGAGATTAGAGGTCAGTGTCACAGGAGAGAAGACTGGCATTGTATTGGGTATAGAACAAAGTGAGATCTGTAAATTAGCACAAGTGAAAAAGTACTAATACATCTAAATGACTTCTAAAGGTACAAATATTGCCACAGTTACTGCATTGGCTCCTGTGACTGTATATTCATTAAGGTATGTATGCCAGCAAGGTTTAACAGTAATAAATGACTCATGCGCATTCTATAGTGCTGTGGCGGTGTTTACCTGCCCCAGGGTGGATTAACCAGTTGGTGGTCTTATTGTCATTTTGACCCCCCCCCCCCCCCTACTCCAAATTACCATATGCATTACAGTGTGACCCAATGGTCTGTTTTGGCCAGTTGATTAGCAATGCTCAAGATCCCTTATCACAATGTTCTGACCTGTATGTATGCTATTCCTGTGACTCTTTTCCCCCATCTACCAATTATTTGTTGAGGCCAAGACAATAGACCTAATGCAAAAAAAAAATTGAGGAGAAAATAGAGAACCTTTGTATTCCAGTGATTAGCAGCAAAAAGGGCCAATTTTACACGGTTTTATAATCAGATATGTTGGCCTTTAAAGCTCCACATCAATACCAACAGCCTACAGCAGGGGCCCACATGCAGCCTAATTTGATCTCAAGTGGAGTGGACCATGAAATAATGGCATAGTATTCTATAAATAATGAGTGCAAAAAAGTAAAGTGAGATAATGAGAATGTTTATATTTACAAAGTATCCTTCTGCAATAGGAACATGCTGACATTTTTTCAGAAAAATAAGTTCAAATTCAATAATATTATGCTTCAATTTCATATGCATACATCTGCCCTACAGCTTACAGATCCCAGACGATCTACAAAGACTTGGAACATTTAATACCAGCATAATAATGTTACAGTTTTAGGGTTAGGAATTTGGAGTTGCCGTTATCAATTCAGTTCAATTAACAAAATAATTATTTGTTCCCAGGGGGCAATTCAACCCATAAAGACCCAGTACTACTTTAGTCCGTTCCCAAATAATTTTTGATTTACATTTAACTTTTCTTAAGTGCTTCATCACCATTTATTATAAAATTGTCCTCTGTATTCTGTGTTTTATCAGTGAACATGATGTATTTTCCTATATTTAACTCACTGATCATGGAGATGTTCATAGAAGCTTCGAATAAAGTTGAGGGTTATTACACCAAAAACAGAAAAAAAATCACCTTTCAGCAAAATGTATTATTAACAGAACATAAAAACAAGTGTGTCCATCCGGTGTCAATGACCCATGTCCATGGGTTTTACTGGTGAATCAATGTTGTAGAAAATGACAGTGTTTCCACGTTCACTGCGGAGCATCTGAACATCCAAATGGGTTATATCTGAAGACCAGGAAAAGATGACAAACTGCATTTTACACCAGTTATTTACATGTATTGACAGAATTAGTGGATCAACAGGTATTAAAGAGTTTATATCAGTAGATGGTTTTGGTTAATAGTGGATGTTTGGGTCTTTATGGGTTAAACACTTTTCTACAATTCATGAAATCTAAGCAAATAAAGTAAAAATAAAAATAACAACAATAATGATAAGAGGAAGAACAACTATGTAGGCTACAATATAAAAAAAGCAAAACAAAACATCTGAATCCTACAGATTAACTGCAGACAGGATTGTAGAATATGCTATTATTTGACTGGTCTGACCCACTTGAGATAGATTGTTAATATTTTCAGTGTAATATCTTGCAAATGTATCCCAGGGGCCGGATTGGACCCTCTGGAGGGCCGGTTTTGGCCCGCGGACCTTATGTTTTATTTGACACCGCTGGCCGAAAGTTTTACACCAGCTCATTAAAACATTGGATGCGAAGGGTTTAAGTAGAATTTGGTTGGTTTGTTTTATACTTTTAAGACATAACTCATGTGGACTATAATCTCCCCGTTAACCTTCTCCAGTCTCGTATTTACTACACGCAGCGGGTGAGCTCTGTTTAGTGGGGGTTAGACCCTCCACCACATCCCCGCCTGTAAATACTGCCGGGGCTCTAATAAACAGCAGACGCGTCTCCCGGTGGAAGCTGCGCAGTGGAGCCAACAAAACACCATCACGCCTGCCTCGCTCCTCCACGAGGTGAGAGAGATCGCGGTTGTTTTTCAGAGTCTGTGCTGCTGCTGCTGCTGTCGCCTCTCCCTCTCTTCCTCTCCTCTCTTTCCGTGCGTCACGGCTAGGTCATGGCCGGGCTCCAACAATGGCTCCGGTTTCTCGAGCCATCCACGCGCGCACACGCACGCACACACACACACTGAGGCAGCAGAGGCACACAAACACAGATCTGACAAATGATAGGGTGGCGAGGCGAGGCGAGCTAATAGTAGGCAGAGCGCCTGCCGACATGCCCGTGGGCCGCGGGTGTTAAATTGTATCCAATTACGGCACATGCGACGATATGAGGGGGGGAATAATAATTCTTCTTGCGTGACAGGGAGATTCGCTTATTTCCCGGGCTCTTTATATGGAGGGGGTGCGGGTCTCAAAAGCGTTGCTGGAGAGCTGTGTATGGAGGGAAAGTCTGGTTTTCTGGAGGACATGACGCGCATATTTCATTAATCAAAATCCAGTTAACCAGATTTGGAGACACGGCAGGAGCCAGCAGGGTCCAACCAATAATTAATATCCATTATTTAGGCAGCTCAGGTCAAAGACGTCTACACACAGTAAAAGGATGAAAAAAAGAAAAAAAAACGGACATACTTCACAGGAGGGATCGCATCAATATGAAAATGAAATAAATAGGCCCAGATTCAGATTTGTTATGAAACGTCTCTCCTGCTCATTTATTTGATGGAGTGCACAATCAAGTAAAAAACAGCAATAGTTAGAAAAAGGGGTGTGTGTGTGTTTGGGGGAAGGGGGGTGTTGCACTGTGTGAGTTTGTGTAATACAGGGGTGGGGCTGTGTGGACTGTGAAGTGAAGTTGCATTCTAGTGTCACTGACGCCCATTAGAAAGTTCAACAACTCAAGGGTAAAAAGGGTCAAGTGTCAGTTCATTAGTTCAACTTGTCAGCGAGGCAGCTGACAGAAGGCAGTGCGCTTCCACAGTGATGAAACCACCTAGATATGAAAAAAAACCCCCAAATGGGCTAAGGTTGGACACAAAGTGACTCCATTATCCTGCCAATCACACCTCAGTTCTGTCCCCCCGAGCCACTGACAAGAGTCATGAAATGATGAGCCATCAAAGGTGGTAGCTATGCCACAAGTGCCATATGTGTGTCATCTTCTCCAACCTGTTTTAACAGGAACATTAGAAAAACGCATATGTGAGGGTGTATGTTTGTCTAACATGTTTTTTTTAGGTGTTCGTAAGGCTTCGTGTTGAATCAGTCTCAGAGAGCAGCAGGTTTGGACCGAGGAAAGCATTTTCATCACATTCCAGTCCAAGGCACGTACAAAAATAGAGTGTACACTTAAATATATGCAGTAAATCGATCTGCTATAAATACGATATAACAAACAACAGTAGCGATTCATAAAAAATACAAAAACTTTCCAAAGAATACTTGTGCAAAAATCACAAAAAAGTAACACCATATGCAAAGAGATTACAGAAAACAAATACTGACAGAGGAAGGAGAGACTCCTTGTTAGCATTACTGATGCTTTGGGAAATATTTGCTCAAGGAAGTCATCTTCATTGTTTTTAAAACCATTTTCTGAATTTCCTCTTCCCCCCGACTGCACGGAAATTGTTCAGCAGCAGGATCAGTCTCCATGTTGGGATAGGCAGAGGTAGATTCTTTCACCACCGACACACAGGGTGCCTTTTAAGAGCCTTTCTTTTCACCTCATCTCCTGCAGAGACGTGAAAAGGTAATTGCTGCGAATGCTTAACTATCACCTTGTTACGATTCCCTTTCAGCAGTGCTTTATTTTTTATTTTTTGTTCTTTTTTTGTTGGGGGGGTGCAGAAACGCTGCAGAATGCAGGAAGTCAAGGAGGTGGTGCATAGTCGGAAATCGTTTTAAGACCCTTGGGATGCAGCAGATGCCTTTAACATTAGAATGATCTCAGAGCTTCTCCTATCCTGCTATTTTCTGATGGTACTATTGCAGAGAGCTGCAGGTCCGTTCAGTGTGTGTGTGTGTGTGTGTGTCTTTAGGATATTAAATAGTAAAGGATGGGGATTAATAATGGAACCTGACAGCTCATCTCCGGCTTCTATCTGCCTGACTGTCCCCCCAATCTTGGCTTCCATTCCCTCCCTACCTCTTTTTCCTGCCGCTCAGTTTCTAATCCGCTGCGTTTCTTTCTGGATGTGACCCTCCTTTGTGCTTCCCTCCAGCTCTTTTCTCTCTGTCTCCCCTTCTCCGGCTCCCTCCCTCCCTCTCACCCTCCCTCTTCCTCGCTCTCAGGGCCCTCGGTCTTTCAGGGTCATGTCAGGAGAGTAGAAGAGCACGTTGGTGTCATCGTCGTCGTCATCGCTGAGGTCGGCCAGGTCAGCCTGTGTGTAGCGCACTGCCCCGGGGTGGTACTCTCCGATTCGAGTCCTGTCACACAGCCGCGACTGCAGAGCCAGCTACAGCACAAACACATACACACAGTTCAGAATTAATTGATTAATTGTTGTCACTCTTCATGTTTACAACCGAGCGCCACACTGTGAACAGCTTCCACTGGAAAATGTCTGAGGCACAGAAACATCCTCATCCTATAGTGCGAGTGTTGTCATAGGATGTTTTATACTGATTTTGGCAGACAACTTTGCAATCATAAACCTGCCATTTGATCGATGTCTGAGTGTTTCAGCGCAGGAACAGATGTTTGTCTGTGGATTTTATGACATGCGATTCAATTAGTATTGTATTCTTGCTCAGCTGTGTGGTAACCGAGGAAGAAAAATATTAATAGGGAACAACTAAATCATGAGTCCAACTCTGTTAAACCAGTATAGATCATCACAGAGAATACCATGAGAAGATAACACAGGCTTCAGATGAACAGTCGGTGACAAGAATGGGGCGAAGAATACTTTAACATACTACTGGGGAAAATAGTGTCTTTATATGTTAACAGCACTTTCTTAGGAAAAAAAAAAGCCGGTTTTGTGTAGATGTGGTCTGAGACAGGAATGATACGACGATATGGGGATTGGGAGCAGCTTTTGCCTGCATGCACACTCGCATACACAGAAGGAGGAGTGAGAGGTGAGCTCATTGCAGAGCCACAGGCGGTTCAGCTGTATGGCTAGAATGCAGATCAATATCAGGGAAGGAGCGAGCGCAAAAGAGGGGGAGAGGGAGTGAGAAAGAGAGTACACAGGTGGGAGGGAGACGCTACACAAAGAAGAGCTGCAGAAATAATGTAAGAGAGATAAATGCCAGAGATGCTGTAAGAGGGTACAGGCAACAGAAGAGGCAGGAGAACAGACACACACAGAGATAGAGAAAGAGATAGGCAGAGAGAGGGAGGAGAACAATTGTCAAAGCCAGCCGCAGAGAAAAGAAAAACAACTGAGGACACGATAAAGCAAAAGATACAAGGCAGGGATGTGGTAGGAACACTTACAAGCATAAATGAAACACAGGGGAAATTGGGTTTCACTTAGGTTTTCATGCATGTAGTAGCCCTTATAGTGAAAAATCATTATTCAGTGAGTGGTCTGAAGAGGTTAGTTGGTGTTAAACGCATAAGTCTCAAACCAAACATTATATGAAAAGTCCAAAAGTCACTTTTTTTGCACAGAAAAAGTGGCATCTATCAAAGGTAATTTGATATCAGTTTTGATTCTTGGGGTCAACATTAAATTCCAGATGCTTTAAAAACAAAAACAAAAAAATACTGGATTGTCTAGACCCCAATATGGTTTTATTTATTTACTTCTTTTCTTTTTTTTTTTTTTTTTTTTCGCACTGTTGATCATATTCTGTAATGCTGTCAAGGAATGGTTTGTGTTGTACTGTGTTGTTCTATGTTTAATAAAAATGTAGTTAAAAAAAAAACAAAAACTGATGCACTTCTCAGCAAAGGTAGCATGAAATGTGGATTGGGTGACCTAGTGTCCACTTTTATGTCTGATTCCACAGCTTTCTTATCTCTTCCTCCAAATCGCACATGTTGAGAAGACACCCTCTCTTTAGACTGATTTTGATAGAGTGCATCCAAGCCATAAGTGCATCCAAGCAGTTTGGTGTGATCCAGTCATCCTACCTGTACAGCCACAGTAAGGATTTTTGTGAGGAAAATACAAATATTTTATTTGACAATTTAGGCAAAATAAGTTAACAGCCCCAGACTGATCTACAGCATGTTAAAGTAGCTTAGCATGTTGGTTGGTCAACTCATACCTTATACAGTATCTTTTATATGCAAATTGTTATTAAGTAACTACATCTAAAGCTTTTTTATGGTCAGCATATTTGACAAATCTAAGCACAGGAAAAAAAAAAAAAAAGAATAAAATGTTAGTTCATTTACATTAAAACATCCACGAGTAAAATCAAACAATAGCCCTATTCCCAAGACAGGAATTTACATCATTTACCTGGGATTTTGAAAAACCATGGTGCATTTACACTGAAATTACAGGGAAAAAACTTTCCCTTAATCCCACCCTTTCTAGAACAGGGGTAGGACTTTTTAGATTTACAGGAATTCTTCAGGGGGAAGGCCGTGTGCTGAAGAATGCTGATTGGTGGAACAGACATGCAGCATTCCACCATTTTTAAGACAGTGTGTGGCTGCAAGCTTGTTTTATTTCTACAAGTTTCATTTCAGTGTACTAAAACATGAGGTACATCTTGAGCGTCCTTTATCCTAGTGTTTTGTGTCATACAGTGATAATATAGTGTTATCGGTTCCTGTTTATGGTGTCACCATTTGGCCTTTTTTCTGGAAGTTTGCAAACCACACAGATCACTACAAATTCTTTTAACCAAGTAAATAAATTCCTGGAAGTAAAATTTCTGAGAAATGTTGATGGAAAATGAGCTGCTGAGATATGTTTTACAATGCAAATAAAACAACAAAGATGAAAAACTAACTAAATAAAACAAAGCGTTAAATGAAAGGCTAAAAAAATTACCAGGAAATGGTGGTCTGAAATATTAGCATTAACTGGAAAAGCACAAAGCACAAACATTTACATTTACAGGTACGATGCAGCCTCTTTAATGTCAAATACCACTACAACCTGAAAATGGCTGCCCTGTCCAACAGCTTCATTGCATTTTTACAGCCAAATGTGTTTGAGCCACCAGACCCAGAATGCAACTTGGCAGGACATCTAAACTCAATTTCACCAAGTTAGCAGTATAAATTAATAACTAGCATGTAGGGGTCTAACAGTGCACTTGTTTGTACTGAACCGTTTTGGGCCTTCGATACGATCTGGAGGTGGACTGAACGAATACATATAGTCTATGTGAAGGATGCAAACACTCGCCTTAAGTTTCCACATGAACCTAGAAGTGGAACGCACACAATATGAACAGAAAGGGCAAAAATGGAAATCAAAATCACTTTATTCTGTGGCTGGGGTGCTGATAACTGGGGGTAAAATGACAAGAGAGTATAACAGAGGCACAGAAGTCGAGTTGGATGTTTCACTTTTGGTTTTTGGAAGTTACGGAGCGCATCCCTGTACCCCCCCTCCCCCCATTGGTCTTCTTCACTGTACTGAAAATGTGTTGGACATGTATCAAATCGAAAATTTTCTGTAATGTTACACCCCTACTAGCATGACGTAGACAAATAGTTAGGTTTTCAATAAATACAAAAAAATAACAGAAAAAGTCACCACCTGGATCTCAAGCAAATGTCAAGCTCACAGTCTCTAATGAGACCGTGAGCAGCTTCTCATTTCTACAACCATAATTTAATAGAGAGCATAAAGATTGGACTGTGTTTCCGTGGAAAAAGGTCATGTGGTCTGATGAGTCCAGACTGACCCTGTTCCAGAGTGATGGTGCATCAAGGTGAGAGGAGAGGTGGATGAAATGATTACCCATCATCCCTAGTGCCTATAATACAAGCCTGTGGGGGCAGTGTCATTACTGGAGGTTGCTTCAGTTGGACAGGTATCAGCTGAGCAATGTTATGTGTCCAAATCTGTTGGAAATAAATGTTGTGGCATTGCAGGAACTTATCAAAATGTTGCCACAAAATCCATGTATGTGTAGGACTTTTTTTGTCCAGGCTTTGTATTTTGTTACTTCGTCTCACAGTGTTAGGCTACAGGTGTAGTAACTTGCAATCAAGCAGGGGAAAAACTGACACAAATGAGATCTTTTTTTTTTTTTTTTTTTTTTTTAAATCATAGTATTTTTGGGAGGGGTGTCACTCCAGTATATCATGGAGCTATGCTTTCTGTCCTGCCCAAAAAGGACAAAAAAATAGTAGAGTAATAGATGTCTGGCTCCACAGGTCAATACTAGAAACAATTTTTTAATGTATAGTATGGAAACAAATTATGAATTTTCTTTATGGACTTTTAAAAAAAGGATAATTTTTAGCGTCTGTGAATCAATCAAAATTGTTGAGGTAAAATTAGTCCTCTCGCCTTCCCTAGGAAGAGGAACTTCTAATTTCTTCTGCTGTAGTCACTTTATGCTGCAGATCACTTCATAGGGAGTATAGCGTGGAGGGATGATTACTGTGACCAACAAGTTTTCAGGGCACATTTGGAATGTGAGTGGTGTGCTAAGACAAACTTGAAAAAATCTGAACCTCTCTTCTAAATGCATGTAAACACACTGCAGAGCAGAAAAAAGGAATAGGCAGACAGCGAGTAAGAGAGAAGAGAGAGACAGTAGCAGAGAAGGCACTATTGGTTGTGGTGGGGGCGGTGGGCTGGTGTCTGGTACGAAAACGCAGATTCGTTGCGTTGAAGGAGGAATGTTTTGACGCTGTCACAACCCTCCCCACCATCACAACCTCCTTCGCTTCTCTTACCCCTCCTCTCCCCCACCAATCTCACACCTGATGTGTGGGGGCTGCTGGGAGTCGCATGCCAAGATGAATAACAACCGGCTGTTAGTCACGATAGAGCACGAACACACACGCCGCCTGCCTGTCTCTCTCTCTCTCTCTCTCTCTCTCTCGTATTCCTTCTCTCTTTTTCTCTCTGACACACAAACAGCATTTTCTCTGTGATTTACGAACACACTGAGATTCCATTTCACCCCTCTGTCTCACTCTCCCCACTCACTGCAACATCCAACATTGACATTTGGGTTGAAGGTCATACCACACATTCCATTCGTCCACGTTGTGCACATGACGTGCTATCAGCATAGAAGCTGATACCGAGTAGGTGACAGCACGTGTGAATTTGTGTACACAAGAAGTTGGAGAATGGAGAATTCCAGGTGGTTCTGTATTAGCACTGGCTCAGATACTGTCAATGTTTGTAGATGGAGACAAATCTGTGGAGAACAGTATTGATTGTGGTGTTCACTGAAATGTAACCAATGAGGTTTGTGGTTCAAATGCAAAAACATCATGCCTCTGGTAATCTTATCATCTTACATTTCCCTAACAGCTGAATTTGAGAATGAGATGGAAAATAATCATCATCATACATTTCAGAGGCAATTTTTGGTTTTCTGGTTTTGTGTTTGAAGTGGATCAGACAAACCCCCATTTTAAAGGATGAAGTTGTCAACACTGGCTGCATGACAGGCAGAACTTACTATATGTGCAACCTGTTAATATTCTCTTTAAACGTATACTTTTAACTGTATTGAATGTGTAACAAGGCATAGGCAGAGTAAATTGGTTCCTAAGATAAATGATTTTAATAAAACATAAAATTCCCGCCTTAGACAACCATTAATGGTTTGTCCAAACTTATATCACATATACAGTGAAGGATGAAGGAATTTATTTAAAAAGTATTGGTTCCAGTGATTTCCGGCTATAAACATTCTCTCTTAACTTTGAGACTGTTTTCACAAAGGTGTTTGGGGACAGACATTATCATAGACTGTAAAACAAGAAGTAGACTAATACCAGGTTTCCATTACATGGTATCGGCTTGATTCGACTCAAGTCAACTCGGCCTTTTTGCATTTCCACTGTGAAAAAAGGACCTGGAATCTGGTACCTGGTGCTAGGTTTTTGGTATCTCCTCTGCTGAGGTTCCAAATTGGGGGAACCAATACCAAAACGTGATGTGTGAACACTGCAGACCACTGATTGGTTGAGCTGTCTCTGTGTCATCGTGTTATCAATGTGAGACCTGCAATTTTTAATAAACTAGATTCGAAGGGTTACGATAAATATACCGGTAGGTTAATCAGTCCACAAAACAATATGATGGCAGTCTGCAAAACTACACCATGGTCGATCAAGGAGGTTCAGATATTTCTGTCCTTGGTGGCTGGTGAAAAAATTCTTCTTCTCCTCTTTCTCTTTGTTTTTACTGCCAGCTGTGTTGCGCTGTAGATGATGTTGTGGAAGTTACACGCCATGTTGCTATTGCGACGTTTCCACTACATGGTACTGGCTTGTCTCGACTCGACAATTCTGTGCCGTATTTCCACTATAGTGGAACCAGCTGGACTTGACTCAGTATTCTGATACAGCACGTTTATTTCCGTGTTGTCTGCTCAGAGAGTTGGTGAAAACTCGTTCATTGCGTATTGTCTCGAATTAATTTTTACGTCGGCCACCAAAGATAGACTCTCCGCAACCAACCATGGTGTAGTTTTAGCTGTCATCATGTGGATTAACCATACTTCTGAAAACAGAAGTGGCCATTTATGGACATAATGGTGGAGCTAGGGAGGCTAATGCTATTACTAATGCATAGAAGCAGAGCAACCATTTATTAGTAAGGCTGGACCTATTTGTTTGGCTGATGGACATCGGCTTTCCTACAATACTATTCAAAAGTAGTTTTCTTTTATTTGTTTAATAATAAAAGAGTGAACAACAGTGTAATCATGTGGATGTAAGTACTAGACAGTTTTCATAATACTAGCTTTAAGTTAAACAAGGAGTGGTACATGTTGTTACAGAATTCCTATCTTTGTTTAATCATCTCAAATATGGTTAAGAACAAGATGGCTGATTGGAAATATTCCTGTTTCAGTGTCATGAAGGTTTTTTCACTGTCCCACCCCTTTAAGAGTCATGAGATGGACTCTAATCAATTAATTTCAATTGGAAAGGTCATTGCAATCATACATAAAAAATGTGTAACTCCTATATTTTTGTATTTCGACCATGCTAATCAGCTTCCATCTACACAATGCCACACCTATTTAGAAGACAGGATGTGAACAGATTCATGTCAAGTGGATCCTGCACTGTGTTTGTGAATGGCGAGTCTTTGGTCATCTTTAGTCCAGCAACTCCTTTCAGTCAACAGGCATTAAATAACTTGAGACATCCTTGACTCAGAGTCATCATTGGTAAAATATGACGTGTGGAATAATTGCATCATCTATTATTTTGGTACAGTTACTGACTTAGTTTATGATCATGGTCAGATGAATAATCATGGAAACTTTTAATTCAAGTCACAATGTAACATGATTGATAGTGGGTGTAGGGGTGTCATACTTTTTTTTTTTAAACTTAAACACACAAAAGCGTATTTAAAATAACTAATTCAACTTCAGAACCTTTCATTTTTAAAGTCCTGCTCCTGCTGTGGTTTTGTATAATCCAAGAATATCATGGCCTGATTGTCAAAAACACTTCTACAAACCTATAGCTCTTCTGACCAGCCTCCTCAGTCCTTGATGTGCATTTTAGAGAATTGAGACATCCTTCAAAACGGTACACCGAGATTGTTTTCTGAGTCACAATCAACAACTGAGAAGTCAAGGAGCTGAAAAGTAGGGAATTTAGAAGACCTTATGGTGTCAAGGGTTCACCCCTCTGAACCTTGGGTTATTAGCATTGTGGTCACTTTGCTAGCAGGTTTATTTCAGTCTGAGTGTCAGCTCTAAGAGTGCACGGTTCGTCCTCTTTAATCAAAATAACTTGGTGTGAAGTGTTTTGCTGCTGTGTTTTGCTGATGTAGGATAGCTTCTGTAAAGAAAAGGGCATTGCCAAATCTCTGCCATTGTTCACTTATCTACCATAGCACAGTATCATCATATACCCAAACATAAGCTCCTTTTTCATCAACATTCCCAAGAATTTTTATTACTTGGAAATTATTTACCAAGGTAAAAGACTTCCTGGAAATTGTATGTTTTGTATTTCCACTGCACTTCAAAGTTACGAGAAATGTATTCAAATCAAGTCGCCAACTTGAAGTCCTGTTGAATTTCTTTCAAGCAAATTTGGAAAATACATTTGATGAGGTCCAGGCTATTTGAGCACAATTACTGAATGCACTCTTTAATGTATTCATTGGGGCAGACTTATTCCAATGCACTACAATGCAATCCACTTGGAGTGGGCTGAATACACTGTAGGAGTGAGCAGAATACACTCAAATGAGCATATGCAGCAAATGGTCTTTGTCACCTGTCCAGTTCTTGTAGCTTCTTTTCAACTACATTTTCCCAATGATCAAAACACAAACAAAGTGAAGCTTGTAGAAATGGAATAAACAAGTTTGCAGCTACACACTAGTTTAAATATGGTAGGTGAAAGTAAGTACAGAATGCCCCAAATGTTTCCACCAATCAGGGTTCTTTAGCACACAGCCTTGCCCTTCAAGAATTCCAGAGAATCTGAAAAGCAATTTCTACCTACTAGGACCTAGTTTCAGGGAAAGTTTTGGCTGAGGGAAAGTTTTTTTTGTTTTTGTTTTTACCTAATTTTAGTGAAAATGCACCCAGGGTTTTCAAAATCCTGGGTAAAGTTAAAGTTCCTAGAATGGCAAAGGGGCTATGCAGTGGTTCGCCAGGTGTTGAAAGCAAATATTCAAAGCTTCACAATGTTATAAAATAGATTTTTAAGTGAAAGTGAAGCATAATTTCGAAATTCTTCACAATACCTTCAATATTCTTATACTTGTGTTCATTCTAGTGCTGCAGTATCCTCACTTGCAATCGTTTCAACAACCATACATATATTTGACATAATATAACAAAGTGAATGACAAAGATAATAAAACAGAACAATGTAGCATGGCAAACTGAGTACAGCAGTCTCAGTAACGTCATTTCGGACACTGGAGATCCAGACTTGCCATAGGTCAGACATTCACTCTCAGACATCTGCAGTTGAACCTCACTTCACAGCATCAACAAACACTTCATAGACATTTCTGCAGGTTAAAAAGGAACTACTTTTAGCAGGGCCGTGCTCTAAAGAAAGGGTATGGAAACAGGCTAAGTAAATCTGATCACCTAGCAGGTTAAAGATCATCCTCCCAGTTTTGCAAAAAGATGGTGAGTATGACAGGATACTACTCTTAATTTAAAAGTAGGCTGACAAAGATGACATATTAGTAACTTCTACAGGACTATCTTATTGTTCACCACAGTAAAATAAAAAATCCAAATGTTTGAGTATCAAAACTGTACACCCTCTGAACAACCATTCAAATAGTCTAAAATTGAGGTCTTCCCTAGTCCAAATGACAAAAAAATATTGTTGTGAAATGTGAGACACAAGGTAAACAACAGAGTAATATAAAAAGACTGGAATTTCCCTATCAACACACTTATTCCAAAATACTAATTTAGAGTGGAAATCAGATAAAGGTGAAAATAAAACTGTGATTTTTCCAGTTCGATAGTAGAACATTTAGTTCTCACTTAGTTGTGCATTTTGCTGTTCTGACACTAAACTGCAGCAGTAAAGGCAGTTTGCACCTTCTCTGTTCTCCCACTGACTGAAAAAGATAAAACATTAACAACAGTACATACATTTACCCTCCAGTTCAATATGTACGTTGACTGTTTTAACTCCATTTCTTTGTTGTTGACAGACAATGACAATCTTATGGGAAATCAGTGTTGCCTCTTAAATTTCGGATTGATTAGTGTAGACTTAAAAAGAAATCCAATCTATTATATTGTTTCAGTGTTAAAATGGGAGGGTCATCTTCAGCTGTTTTCACTCAGTGTCAAGATTTCATTAGTCTGACAAAAAGGTGAGACCATACAAAATGACGACCTCAACTACATGCAAAGTAAAATACAACACAGAACAAAGCAACACCGCAAAATCAATTTACTCTAGAGATTTTTGGAATCTGTCAACATTCTTGTTCAGGTAGTCCACTTTAACCTGCAGGAGTTTGTGCACTATATTTTTTACTTCTGCAAAGTCATGATGTTGTAAGAGATATGGTGGGAATAGTGATAAAGAAATGTCCTTTTCTGCTTGTAAACTGAAATCTTAAAGTCAACTAATTATACGAGGCTTAACTTATTGTGCAACATAATTTAGTTTCGTTCAAACTAAACATATTTTGTTATATATGTGAGCAGCAAATACCTGTATCTCAAATAAGTCCATACATGTAAATTTATGTCCCATTATCTACATACATGTTCACATGACCATATATCACAATTTCCATGGTGAATAAACATGTGACATGCTTATTGTTCTGAGCTACAGCTTATGAACACTGCTGTCCACTGGCATTTATCAAAACATAGAAATATCCAGGTTTCAGTCTCACTGTTGTCAAGCACGTGGTTACCAAACACACTCCAAGAAATGGATGGCAGCAGATAGCCTTTTAGCTAGCTCATCAACTTAACATTGCATCATGATCTATTTATGCAGTTCTCTCAAATACCAGGAGTTATGAGCAAAAAAGTTTTTGAGTTTACAATGACCTTGACCTTTGGCCACTAAAATATAATCAGCTCATTCTTGAGTTGAAGTGAAAATTTGTGCCAAAGTTAGAGGAAAAAAATCCCTCAAGGTATTTCTGTCATATCATGCTCATAAGAACATCTAATTTCAGTGAGAAACATCCTGTCAGGGAGATCTATTCTGTTGAATAATGGAAAGAAAATATGTCACGTCAAAGTTGACCTTTTGGATACAAAATGCCACCCCATCATTTTATCCAATTACATATTTGTGTGGCTTTGTTTTCATATGTGACTTGTGATCGAAAATATTTTGTTAGGTTTTGTTAGGACACTGTTGCTTGACCTTTTGTTTCAGTTCATTCTTACTGTCATGAACATCTGTGCCAAACATGCTGAAATTCCTTCAAGGCAATCCAGAGATTCTGTGCTCATTATAATAATAAACACTAGGTTAGAGTGACCTTGTCTGATTCCCAATTTACCCCTTGGCCCTACCCCCTACCCCTACCCCTTTTGCACATTCATATGAAGGGGTCGTGTTGTCCCGACTCTCAATTAGACAGAGGGGAAGGGCTAAGACGAAGGGCTGCATACCCCTTGAAACAGAGATTTTCCGGGACCACACAACAAACGAAAGGATAGGAGGAATTTCACATAACTCTGTTCGAATCATTGGCAAGACGGAAATAAACACAGCCAAAACGTGCAGCAGTGATAAAAGAAACACACAAATGTAAGTACTTTCCTTGTAAACAACTTAATCATTGGATCGACTGTTTAATGTTGTTTCACTGTATTATAGATCGCATTTCTGCAGTTTATAGTTGATAGATGTGAACAGATGACCAAAGCCCATGGAACAGAGACGGTTACAGCTGCTGACAGTGTGGTGAATACTTCCAGAAGTTTTTGCATCTGTTTATAGTGGCGTTAATGACCGCTGATGATGTTAACAGGTCGCAAAGCTTTGTCCCATTTCATAGGGGAATGTTTCAACCACTACCTCTTGCAGCTCTGTTTCAAGGGGTAGTGCCAAGGGAAAGAGAAAAGGGGTAGGGGTAAGGGTTAGGGCTAAGGAGTGAATTGGGATTGGGCCCTTGACTTTGACCCTTTGTCAAATTCTGTATCAATCTGTCAAACCATTCAGAAATGTTATGGCTCAAACATAATGGGGATCAATCAACCAACAGACACACTTTCTTGCAGAAGTATAGCGTGGATACAACTACAAATTTGAAGAGTTCACCATTTTCTTGTTTCTGTTATTTGCTCAAGGTATTTTTTCTATTTTTGTCTATTTTTAGTTCAACTTCATTCTTCTACTTAAATTGAATATATTACATCTTAATGCAACCCACTTTGACATGATAATGAGGGTAAAGTTAGTGATCACAGTGTGTTAACGAGTGAATGTTATGAATTATTCAATAGTACATATTATTTTTATTGTTTTAGACAAAATGACAGAGGTAATTTTGAATCTTGTGATGTGACCAAAAAAATTAAGACCCATCCAATCAGAATTTTAAGGCTCAATATAATAAATCTGGTTTTAAGCATTTAAGTATATTATAAGATTTTTAAGCATTGTTGCTGCATATGTAAATGTAGGAGTCTCCCTAACATAAAGCAAAATTTGGGAAGGACAGTATTTCAATGATTTGTGCAATGTGATTTCTTAAGGCTTGAAGCTGTCAATTTACTGCCAATTTAATGCGTAATAACCAAATTCGTGCAAGGCATGGCTCTGATATTTGCATATGAAGGAGGCACTGCCAAAAATGGTAAACGTATCAGAACATGTCTGCAAAACTTGCTTTATCCTTCGTGCTGAGGTCATAAATGGAAACTCTGCCTTATAAAATGGCCAGGAGGCCTTCAAAGAAGTCAAACTGAGGTTTAACAAGAACCAGACATTCATTCAAATGCAGCTACTATCGTTGCATCCTGATCTGAAATCTTGAGTTATGGCCTAAAACATGTTTTGTGAGGTCACAGTTATATTTTAACAACAAAATATCTTCCATTCATCATTGAATTCAGGTGAACATTTGTACTGAATTTGAAGAACTTTCCTGAAGGTGTTCCTGAGACACAGCATTATAAAAAACAACTAGATATGACATTACTGCAACCTTGACCTTTGACTGATGGCAACTAGAATTTTTAAGTAATTAAGTAATGTTTAAAAAATTTTAAGACTCTCTGCCCAGCCATTCCTGAGACAACACGTTTTCATATATAATGGGGCCACAATGGTTGACATCCTTTCATTTACAAAAGTGTCAGAAGGTTTCATATCATCTGTGGTATGCTAATGCTATGGTATGGTATGGTATAAAAAACCAATACAATACTGACCATACAGAATAAAATAAATCATATACTCAGGTTTGATCACAAATACAAGTCATGAATTGTGAAAGTCAGTATTCACACCTGCAGAAGCCTAAACATGTGACTTATGCATGTACCTCACTGGCGACATGAAATCCATTTTTCATTTTTCTATGGAACATGCTTTTTGTCTAACTGCATTCTTACAGCAAAACCTACATTTTTGTTTGCCAGATTACAAGTAATAAATTGTGCTAGTATTGTGAATAAAATCTCCTAATCTTCATTTGCCAGTATACAATTTGATGCCACACTAAATTGCACTGCTATCAACAGACTGTGTTGGTCATTACTGATGTGAAGTAGCTGCGATTATGTGTCTAAATGTACACACTGTTAAAGGTGTGGTCTGAGATGTTAGAAAAGCGGCTTGAGCAGGCTACATTTTGAAAAGACACAATTCCAATCACACAATCACACACACACAAGTCCAAGCCCCTTTCTTCAGACGCATCATTAGGAGCATCCTGGGGGGAAATATGTTGGCAAAGTGCCAAGTACCAAAATGTACCAAGTTTTTACAGAAGCGCTCTCTCTCTCTCTCTCTCTCTC
>JAQQZY010000015.1:19356430-19374156 GCA_030068375.1 Ostorhinchus rueppellii
TATATATATATATATAAATAAAACACATAATGTAACTACAAAAAAATATTGAAATTTAATGGACATCTACATGCAAAAGTGTTAAATGTGAACTCTCTATTTTATGAGTCACTATCAAACAAGTCACTAAAACATATCAAATGATTAAAGGTGAGGTCTGAGATGTTAGAAAAACGGCTCGAGCAGGCTACATATTGAAAAGACACAATTGAAAAGTCCCAAAAGTTAATTGTTTGCAATTGGGGTGTGAATTTTTAATTTTTTTTCAAGCAATGCATCAAAAAATACTACAAGAAAACATCTCAGACCCCACCTTTAAGAGATGGCTAAATTTGCTATTCTTGAGGACACCTTTTTGGATTGTGTCACACTGGTCAGTCTTAGTATATCTACAGAGGAATTTCAGTGGAAGTCTATGAAACCCAGGCATTTTTTTTTTATTCCAGCACCTAGTGGCTGTCAGAGGTATTCCACTTAAAACACTTCCATATTGGCCCAATTTTCAAGCCAAAGTTGTCGCCTCATTAAGCATCAAAGAGTGAGGATGACCTTTGACCTTTTAGATATATGCCCTGTCTACACTAATGAGGATATTTTGTGAAAGTGATATTTTGTGAGAAATTTTATGAGCACTTTCTGATCTGGTGATTATTAAAAACTCCAGTTGTGTGCACCCGAGTAGAAAAGGAAATGGAAGAGAAAACATTATGTAGTGAACATACACATCAAATACACATGCATAAGTTAGCCTATTACCTACAGGAGATCAAGGTTATCACAGATACCTTTGGGAGACAGACAATACCAAATATGTCGCTCATGGGGTTGTAACAAAATCTCTATCATCTAAACAATACAGAATACAAGAATTTGGCATTTCAAACCTGATGGTAAGTTGAGTTTGTAACATAACTTGTCATTGCTGCTCAAGTTCATGACAGAGCCTCTGTGTCTGCTGAGTCCAATATTACCCATGGGTTCCACAGTTTAAAGCTCATAAGAAGTAATTGGTTTATCTGAGCTTTTAGACCAGTTTAGAGTCCTTTCAGTTTTGTACAGATACAGATATATTTTGTAAAGTGTAGATTATGTGGACAGAATGTTTTTAAGAATGGAGGGGAAAATACCAGGATTTGCATGGACAAGTCCTGCCATCATTTTACCTAAAACCTTGTCATATTTCCCATATGAATATTTAACTATGGCTAAAATTAGCTTTGTGGTGTCTACTGAGAAAAACAAGTCATTCCTAAAAAAAAAGTCATGAATATTGTTCGATTTTTTTACCTTCCAAAAGCCTCTCAGAGAGATACTCAACATTGTATAATATAAAACATGCATGAAACAGAAAAAAAACATTGTAGGACAATATAACATAAGTCAATTACTGACTTCAGTCACACGTGATTCTTTTAGAAAAGAAATGTATTGGATTCCTGTCTATGTGTGTATTTTTTTGGTAAACAAAGACATATTTATTACTTAAAAATAAGTGATGAACCCAACCTCTATGAAAAGAAAATATCTAAAATGGTTATAGATGTGTGGGCAGGTACTGTACCTGCATGCCTGTGGGGCTCAGCAGGCTCCACCAGTCCCTGTCCAGGCCAAACACAAAAGCGTTGGCCAAGCCGTGGAGTGGCGCAGACATGACGTGCAACAGGGTGAGAGAAAACGATGGATTCGAGGGGTAGAAGGCATTGTGAAGCCTGGTGGGAGACAGAAAGAGAGAGACATAAGCGTTGAGTTCATCTATAAAAAAGTTGTAAATAAAGAGACAACCTGCAGGAGAGCTTCAGAGGTGAGAATGGAGTAATTGAAGGAGAAGTCAGAAGGAGAAGAGACACAGCGACGAGAAAAACGGGAAAGTCCTGGAGTGAGAGGCTGACAGACACCGAAACAGAAAGAGGGAAAGAGAAGGAGAGGACAAGTGAGTGACAGGGTGAGAACGAGAGGTAATGAGAGCGAGCGAGTGGCGGAGGCAGAAAAAGAGGGAAAGAGAGAGAGGAAAAGGGGAGGGCGAAAGAGCGAGTGAGCTTTATATCAGCGTTTAAGAGCCCATTAGGCAGCGTGAGACGGCTGGGCTGACACATTCTTGGCTGCTGCTTCGACAGCACGCAGCACTTTACAAGGACAGGGAGAAGTGTAGCGCTCAACTCCCTTCCTCTCTTTCTCTCTCCTTTCTCTCATCTCAGTTTTCTGCGTCTCCTGACCACAATTTCACCATCCCATCATCTCCTTTGTTTTCATTCCATACACGTTTCCTACACGCTGCCCACCCTCCCTCCAATATCTCTCCCATTTCTTTGCATTCAGTTTCATCTGTCTGGATATCTCATTTTCATCTCGACTCATGAGGGTGATCCTCTATTCTTTTCCTTTCAATTCCCTTCCCTGTGTCTGTGTCTCTGGGAGCCTGGGGCATGACTAGGAGGAGAACCTGATATTGTGTAGTATAGCTGCGAACTAATGGCTGCCTCTGAGAATGATGCTGCTCAGCCATTAACCCTGGATTAACCCTGTATTAGTGCTGCTCGCCGGGTTAGCCCGCCGCTAATGTCTTTTATTGATCTATTAGCAAGAGAATCAAACCGCGCACGCCTCGCAGCATTTTCCATGTGTTCCGTTCCTGGATTGGCCGTGCAGTGTGATCTAAGTGGCTGTGGTGGTTGACCTTAGGGTCAGGAAAGTCATCCCCAAGCTGCTTGTGTCCCACAAGGGCATAAGATGCAAACCAATCCATTTGACGCAAAGAGCCACTTTCACATTGAGGTTGGAAGGAGATGCTGCATTTACTCAACTTTACATGAATGACTGTTAGACAATGAGGCAGGTCAGTGGCTGTGAGCACATTTTAAAGCATTGCACGAGAAAAGGTTGACAGAAATGACTAATTTACAAGCACTTGCTCACTTTTGCAAAAATGCTTTATACTCACAAGAGATGTTTTTGTGCCCATTTCAAGAAAGGTTGGCTCTATTTAATGGAAGTGATGGAGAGAAAAAAACTCGGTAAATGTTTGACTCACATGACCAATCTGTTCCTGCCGCTTCTAGAATACTGAAATGGTTTCCAGCATCTACCTGTAAAGCGTGTAAACACATGGCTGCTGGTAGCAACAGCTTCGTGTGGACTGATGAGAAAACCAAATTATTCCTCAGTCTCAAGCATGAAAAAACATCACCACCATTTTATATGGAAAGCAGACACCAAATGCCACAATCCACCCCTACTTCCTCTCCTCTGTTTATTACAGTGTAACACTGCCAATAGCCACACCTTCTGATGACACTACAGAGTTTAATTTACCAGTTGATAGAAAATGATTAATGTGCTTTTTCTTTTTCTGTGACACTTCAAATATTTTCTTCAAATTTGCTTGACAATTACATGGAAATACAGGTAGTGTCAAGTTATATAAAGTGATAATAACTATGCTAAAATAAAAAGCGCTGACACAATATTTTGAACTATTCCTGACATTAATCACGACACAACTGTCTCGCCAATAATGGTGTAGTCACTGTTACTGGCACCTTGTTCATTTCTAAATGCACTCTTTAATAATCAGGGCCAATATTCAACTGTTTCACATTTACTGAGCAGAAAGTGGACCACAAAGACAAAGCAGAGTGCTATGGTAAATATTACATTAACAAAAGTATTTTTCAGAGTTTTTCTTTTGTTTTTTTTTTGCAATTAAATGTCACATATTTAACACACAATGATAAATAGCAAAAAATGAAGAGTGCATCTTAAAAATACTTGTTTGCTCATACACACGGACACACACATACATATACATATAAAGCTTTGTTGATCTTTACTGATCACTTGTGCAGGTTCTCATGAAACTATTGGTCACAAATACATATTATTAGAGCATCCTGAAAACCTAAAAAAAAAAAAATTAAATTAACTTATAAATGGATGATGAAGGACTGAGTTCCTAGTCCAAAGTCTGTGTAGCAATGCATTCAGGAAAAGTTTATGAAAGGCTTCGTCATTCCAAGACGATTTCCTCCAGAGTAGCAGTCTTTTAAGTTTTAAATTCTCTTTTTGTTTGTGTCACTCTGCCATGGTTCAGCACAAAAAAGAGGGAATTCTGTACTAAAAAGAGCACATTTGACAGATCCCTGGTTTATTTGTCTCTCAGCCTGCTGAAGCCACATGTCAGCATTATTACACAGAATAAGTGCTCTGGAATTTGTCGTTATGACTAACATTGAAATAACTTCGATCTCGTTACTGCATTTTACGGCTATGTTTGTACATATTTGTCTTAAGTACATCTGAAACTGACAGGCTGCTGTCAAGAATGACTCTGTCTGGCTTTAAGGTGATGGAAAAGCTGGTGCCATTTTTCACAAGTATTTATATCTATCTATTTTTCTCTCCACCATGTTTACAATTGTCACAGTGTGCCCACATGACATGAACATTCAATTGTCAATGCCAGCTCTGCTTCATCTGAACTTTTATTCAAAGCTCTTCCAGGAATGTCCACAATAATGTGACTTTTAGTGATCAACACTGAGACACTTGTTCTTTCTCACACAAAGCCACAAAGATTATGCACTATTTTATTTATTTATTTTTTTTTAACTTCTAGACAGAACTGCAGGTGAACGGCACAGAAGATGATTATGGAGATTCTCCCACAAATCTGCTTATAATCCTCTCTTATCCTCTTTTGCAGCACGAGGTTGCAAGGTTTATTTGCTATTAATCTGTTTCCATTTACCTTCAAACTACCCTCTGAAAAACTGTGACAGGAGAGACACCAAAGGTCAGTTTGGCCAAGTGTTGGAGACAAACCTGTAATAGGAGCCAACCCACTGTAAGTCATATGGCTAAGGGTATCAACGAAATGTCTAAATGCAGTTTAAAATAAAACCAATGGTGCGGCTAGCGGAGCGTACAGTGCCGTGTCCTGGTGCTTGTCAAAGTAAGGACCATTTTAGAGCGGCGCTGCCTGTTTTCTGGGTTAGCCTACTGCTGTATCTCCGAGGACCAGACCAGCTGCTGCTCACATTCATTTCACTTCCCATTAAAGGTGAAATAAATCAGGAGTCCCCACACAACCTCCTTAGAGATGCAGGAAAAACACACACATACATACACATGAAGGAAGTTAGACACATACAAACATACATAAACACACACACCCCTGCCGCTGTGTGCACAGAGGTGTGTACCTACAGTATAACCTAGGTCATATGCATTGAAGATGTCAGGTGGAGAGGAAATGCAGCGGATGTGTGTGCGCTTGTCTGTGTGTGTGTCTCTGTGTGTGTGTGTTTCTCTGACAGCGCAGCGGTGAGAGTGAGTGAGTCTGTGTAAAGGGGGGCTATTTCTGGCGTCTCATTTTTTTTCCTGCTGCTGCAAAGAAACGCGATCGGCGTCCGGGAAACGAGAGCTGGCAGCAAGCAATCATCTGCCTGCCACACACACACACACAGACACACACACACACAGCACCTCGCAGCGCCGAGCAACACGCGCCATGGCAACGGAACAGCCGCAATTAGAGGCGAAGAGCCTTTCCCCTCCATCGAGGGAGAGACGGAAAGCGAAATGAAAGGAAGAAAGAAAGAGCAGGCGGGAGAGAGAGGAAGAGAGACAGGAAGGTGGGGGGGCTAGCAGAGACGAGTGTCAGAGAAACAGCACTGCACAGGAAGGAGAGAGGGAGAGTGGAAGAGGAAAGGAGAGCACGATAAAGAGGTGAGAATGTGCAAGAGTGAGGCTGTGAAGGGGAATGAGGGCCGAGAGCGATGGAGGGGGTGGAGAGAGGAGGGGAAAGGCTGAAGGAGTGAGGCTGAATGGAAAAGACTAAAAAGCAGAGGAGGCTGAGTGCGAGGAGGAGGAGGAGAGATATCCAAAAAGACAGATTGCAAGACATGAACGAGACAAACAAAAGAGATTACTTGTGAGAGAAACCAAGATAAGAGGAAAAAAGGCAAGGAGGTTAGAGAGAAAGAGAGAGAGGAGAAAGAGAAGCCGGAGAGAGATGGAGATACGGGTGGAGGCGTGTAGAGGGGGGAGGTAGGCTGTTTCTCCTGTGTGAGCCAGGCTAATGAAAGATGAATGAGGGAGGCAGTGGTGGGAAGGAGAGTGTGGCTGCGGGCGATGCCTGGCTGAGTTACTGGGTGTGTGTGTTTGTCGGGGTTCGTGTGTGTAGCCTAGTCAGACGAGTCTCACAGTTGGCTGACTGGTGTTGGACAACAGGGATGATATTGTGTGTACTGTATGACTCAGGAGCAAATGGTCAACAACAATAGACACCAAAGCAGACAGTTACGCAGCTTTAAGTCTTAACACTTTAAGTCTGCTACCACCTGTAAGCAAGTAGTCAATCGTTAGTACTCGCACAGCGTCTCTGAGCCCTGCTTACTTATTCAGACCTTCCATCTATCATGCTGTCAGTCACTCTTTGAAGCATCCCTCTCTTACCCTCCAGATTCGGAACAAAATCCCTCATCCGCTGCCTCTCCCCATCTCTTCCAATATCCTTCCCTGCCAGTCTATACCACTTTCCAGCCATCAATACTCAATGCACTTTCTCCATCACCGGTCCTCTGTTGGAGTTCACCTATTTGTATCTGTCCTCAGCTGTGGGTGAAACGTGTGTTAAAGCTCAAATGGTTACCACACATCCATCCCAAGAGTGGAGGACAGCCAGACAGAGAAGTCATCCTGACCCCGATCGTAGTTCCTTCTCTCTTCGACTGACTGCCTGACATTTTTTTTCCTTTTTCCGCCAGACAAATCACACGCTTCACAGTGCCAAACCAAGGCCCAACGGCTGCCCTAGTGCTGCTGCTGACAGCAAATCTAAACTTCTCTCCATCTAAAAAGAGTAACTCTGCCAAAATGAGCATAATGCCTTAACTTAGTGCAAGATCAAGTGTGATTCACAACTTTGTTCAACTCCCATGTTTTTTCACTGTCCAAATAGAACATGACACAGGAAAATTACTAATTTCATCTCTTTTATATGGAAACAATCTAGCTACAAAAAACATTACTCGTGCACAAACCATGAAATGGAGTAAACTTTACATACAATACAAAAAAACTATTCAAAACTATACATTTTCAGATAGCTTTTAGATCTTGAATACACTGGATATGAAGGTTGCAAAACTGACTTTCTACAAAGTCACTTTACAGAGTCCACAAAAACCATCATCTAGAAACAGCCATAGTTGTTAAAGTCTACTTAGAATTCATAATACAATAGTGCTTGCTAGTGTTTGTTCCAAAATGAAGTAAGTCTTGATTCCATTTACTAATCAAAATTCCCTAAAATACATTAACAGACCAGGTTTTAGTCTTCACAATAAGAGAAGAGTTTGAAACTAAACCTTCAAGAAAAGATGGAAAAACAGTGATTTAATGGAGAAAAATCACACTGGTGGAGAGCTTGGTTAACAAGGTTCTACTGTGTGAGTGTGACTGCCTTTAAGTCAGCAGACAGAGGACAATGACTGTCTTTGTTCAGTGACAACATGTGATCACCAGAGTACAGAAAATGCACAAAAAGGGTCTAATAATTGTGGGATATTTGCAGGAATATATTGTAGTTTGTGGGTTCGGATATTGGAAAACTCTTTCCACTGAGTGTAACAATATCTTTATAAATCATTAGTTGCATTGTGCTCATATGTCTCTACACTACAATTGAAAACTGCAACATAATCTACTTTGATCACAGGGTCAACACAGGGATAAACTGTCACAGCTAGGGGTATGACTCCCATTATGCACGCACTCACATACACACACACACACACACACACACACAGATGGCACATATTCAAGCACAACAACAAAAAACAATTTCTTGTCAACATTTATGTGCGAATATTTCTCTGAATATTTTTTGCAATCAGACTGAAACACACAAACAAAGAGGCATGAGGTGAGGAAACAACACACACACTCACAAATATGTAAGAAAAGTGCATACGCACACCTGAACAGATTCACACATACACACTAAGAGACAAAGAGGCACACACAGACCCTGGGGACAAAAGCGGCTAACGTTCACCAACAGAATAAAACCCAAACAAAGAGACATCCTGTTTCCTGGAACACAACACCACTCAACCCTCAGTGCTGGGAGCAGCCGGTAAACACACACGCGCAAAAATCTGTTCATTGTACATTTCAGCGCATGTGTTTCACTATGCCTGATTCATGTACCGGCGTGTGTCTGAGAGTCCAGCGATGCCACTGGCTGTGCCTTTGAGTGTTTGCACACGTGAGCTTATCCTAGCAAGTGGCTGTGGCTCCATATATGTGCGTGCATGTGTGTGTGTGTATATGCTGCCTACATACGTGTTTGTGTGTTAGTGAGACAGAGAGAGGAGCGAGAGAGGGAGAGAGCAGATGATAGAGTAGGCTTTAGCGATTCCCTGGAGTGTGAGGCAGCGTTTACGGCACTCTCAGAGCAGCCAGAGTGATGAATATTTAAAGACGTGCCTGAAAGAGCAGAGGGAGGGGGAGCAGGGTGCGTGCGTGCATGTATGTGATTGCATGCACCCGTGAATGTGTGCACATGTGTACGTGTGTGTGAGGGAGGGAGGTTATCTCATATCTCCTTCAGCATTTGTGTGTAAATTCATGTATAATGTTGTATGTATATGCCTATATGTGTCTGTAGTTTTTACATCTATAGAAGACTATATGGGCTTATAAGGCATATACATTTATAAAGGAATTTATAGAACAGTTTACGGTTTATTTGCCTATATATTTTGGGTTAATGTTTCTGTATGGGCAAGTAGATACTGCATATGCAAGTGTGGGGTATGTCATATTTGCATATTTATTTGAATACATGCAAACATGTGTGTTATTGTTAGGGCTGTTCAATATTACAATATAAATGGTGCGCCAATAGAAAACTAGAGCATATTATGCTCTATCATGTATTTTGCTGTTAAAACTCACACTCTGCATGGTGATATTTGGAGATCATTTGGATGGTACCGGTGTTCCATGCAGTATATATGCAGTTGCATGAAAGCAAAACAATCAAACATAGAGGAGACAAAATGTGATACAGAAAGTTATTTCCAATTTACCTTTTTATATTTTAGACATTAATATTTCACAAATTGTTACAAGTTTAACTGAAAATGTGCACCAAGGTACTAAGTAAAAGGAAAACATATTCCAATGCAAGTTCCTCTATTTCTGACTGTAATGTGGTCCATGTGGTCATTTTTTATAACTTAACTGAATGGACAGAAAATGTGTTTCAAAGTTATGTGTACCATTATCTGGATATGAAATTACCTTTTAGAGATCAGGCATTTACACAAACTATGGGTATTGGCTGAAGATGGCTCCAATTGTGGACAATAGCTGGTATTAGGTTTCTCTGTTACAAATACTGACTTTTAGGGGAAATATTAGCTCAAAAGATAGAAATCACCCCCTCCTAAAGATTCTCTGCGGTTAGTTTGATGTTCAGTTGCACTTTTATTGATTGATGTTCAGATGTTACTTTCAGTGTTTAACCAGGTTGTAAGAAAGAACCAAAGTTCAGTCCCTTCCAGTTGTGTTCCATAGGGGGTTATTCCACAAAGAAAAACTAAACTGATGTCAAAGGTAAGGGAAAATAATTATGCCATCATTTACATATATGCTTGTCAGACTGAAAGCAGTGGCAGCTGGTGAAATTATTTTTTGTTGGGGCACAGTATGCAAGTCAGTTTCTGGATGCACTATAACTATATATCACCACTCGGATACAGACATGTACCATTATTGGGACCTTTCTGTGTGGAGTTTGCATGTTCTCCCCGTGTCTGCGTGGGGTTTCTCTGCGTACTCCGGTTTCCTCCCACAGTCCAAAGACATGCACTGATAGGTTAATTGGCTAATCTAAAAATTGCCCATAGGTGTGAATGTGAGAGTGATTGTTTGTCTCTATGTCAGCCCTGTGATGAACTGGTGACCCCGATGTGTACCCCGCCTTCGCCCTTAAGTAGCTGGGATAGGCTCCATGCGACCCCCGTGACCCTAGTGAGGATAAAGCGGATATAGAAAATGAATGAATGAATGAATGAATAAAAATACACAGTATGTGTTTTCAGTCATTTATTTTTATATGTAAATTTTACCCATCTATCCTTCAAACATGTATATTTTTGCATGACTCTTGTTAAACCTAAGTATGTCCCTGACAAGTGTGTCTTCCACTGATAGAATAAACAGTACATTTAGACCTGGGGTGAAGGTAGTGCTGGTTGATCACATGGGATTAAAAAAATAGAAGTATCCTATGGACAGAGGGGCACTGATATAGCGCTTTTGCCAGGAATCAAATGCCAGTATCCCACAACATCGACAGTAGTTTTACCCATTAAGCTATCCAAACATGAGGCAAAGTACTAGTAGTATTACTGACTGACCTATCTGCTGATACATAGTCATATATAGTGGACATACATGCACTCAGTCATTTAAAATAGCTCACAAGCTGAACAAATGTGGGCACCTCTGATTTAGACAATCTTGTGACATTGCATTTCTGAGGGTCTTGATTCTTTTCAGGATGTGAAGTTTACTCCTGTGGGTGGTGCTTGAGCAAATAATTTTTTGCGTCCTGAGGCTCTCCTATCTCTTGTATTGAGGAAGGTCTATTGCATACATCCATTTATAACAAGTTTATGGTAAAGGAAGAATGCAATTTATACAAGGTACTCACAGGCTGTTTCAAGTATAGCTCATTAATTTAAATATTCATGTTTTTGTAAAATTATTTTGTGTTTCCAATCATCATCTTCTTCACACGACAGAGGTGGGGTGAGGCCCTAGCGCCCTCTATTGACGAGCTGCCACCATTTGAAAGAAAACTTTACAAGTCACGAAAGTCGCAGTCTATTGCAGAAGTATTTACATATCAAGCTGTGATATGGACATATAAAGGGTATACATTTCAAAGTCAGAGGTGATGTCTTTGTAACTTTCTCTCTACAATATTTTACACTCCCTGCAGATGTCTCCGCAACTTCACTATTACCAGACTTGTAGTGATTTTCGCCTGTTTTAATAACTTTTTCAGTTACCTCTTGAAGAATCTGATAAAATATGCTATTTTGGTGTTGGATCACTTGTTACGAGAGATGTAGACCACAAAGCTAGTCCACACAAAACTAGATGATAATTTGCTATCCTTATAATAAACTCCAAGTTTCTTGACAAATAAAATGGCATAATTTTAAATAGGCGGCTATGGCTCAGTGGTAGAGCGGGTCATCCAATATCTGAAAGGTTGGCGGTTCGAATCCCGCCCTCTCCAGGTCAGCCATTGTGTCCTTGGGCAAGACACTTCACCCTCCTTGCCTCCAGTGCCACTCACACTGGTGTATGAAAGTTCGGTGGTGGTCGGAGGGGCTGTAACCGCAAAATGGCACCTCTGGCACCAATGTCAGTCTGCCCCAGGGCAACTGTGGCTACAGATGTAGTTTACCACCACCAGAGGGAGAATGTGAGAGTGAATCAATAATGTAAAGCGCTTTGGGTGACTTGAAAAGCGCTATAAAAATCTAATCCATTAAATCGACAATGACCACTGTTTATGTTTTAGCCAAAGTTAAGTCCCACTGAGTACACCAGAAGGGGCTGAACTGTGGCTGAGAGATAAATGCTGTATTAGCGCATTGACCTGTGGAGAGCCATGGATTCTAGATACTGGATTTCATCATTGTCAATATCAAAGTTGGGAACTGAAGGGGGGGGGGGGTAAAATCCACATCCTGACCCTGAGGAGCAGTATCCCACGAACCACATCCCAACACTTAGGGGCAACATCCCAGTCCCTCAGCACAGCTATTTGTTGTGTATTCACGCATGCACATTTGTCCAGCAGTTACCACCAAAGTGTTCACGTGATTCTGGGCAACCTGATTGTAAGGCTACTGTATTCCAAAATTACCAATATCTCTCAAAATACTGGTCTTATCAACTTGCCGTTGACAAGACCAGATTGACCAAAAATGCATAAGTATGCCAAAATGCAGCAGTCAGCTCTTTCTGGATTTTGCCAGATGCACAAGAAACACACAAACACAGTCCATTTCCTTTTTATAATACCAAAGAAGATTATTATGTATTATGTATTCAGTGTCAAAACATTTAGAAGGAGAGGTGAAGATAACATCAACTGAATAATCAGATATTGGCTTTTCCCTGCTCCAAATTATTGTTATTATATCAACCTTCAAAAATCCACCACATGCCCTCCTCTGTAATCTACATCAGAGTTTGAGATTTTGGTTACAGCAAACAGACCACACCGCTGTGTACATGTAGTTGTTAGCCCATTCCAGTACCAATGGAAGGGTTCCTCAAATCATCTCCAACACACTAGTGAATCAAGAGATTGCATTTGTGTCCAACATACCTGCCCTGTGTGTGATTGCACCTTTCACAGCCCTGTACGCCAGCTTTCTGTCTAAATTGGGGTGAACAGCAAAGCATAACTGCTGCTCAACAGGAGACGAATGGCTGAAGGGCTCTCTGTCTCCAGTTACACACTGATCAACGCCTGAGGCACACACATGCACACACATAAAAGCATTGGTGACATAGACAGTAGACATGGTCATATATATTCACCCAATTATTATCAGGACCAAACAGACATGTGTGGTCATGGTATCACGTAGAAAATCTGTCTGTTCCAAAAGCATGACACTCAAAACCACAGAAACCTTTGATTTGTGGAGATTTGTCTGATCTGAGAGTAAAAAAAGGAAGCAAATAAAGAAATGAGAACATAAGAACTGAAGAGTCATTCTTTGTGCTTATCTAATGTGGTAACATAGATTGTATGGAATTATTTTGAAATAAATGGTTCATATTTCAGTTCCCTGTCATGGCAACTTGGAGATTGGGAAATCCCTCCTGCATAGATTGCTGATTGAAGCAGCATGAAAAAGGGTCAATGAGTTTTGCCTCCCAAGTCTGAAAAATCACTCATATCTATATACTATACAAGAAAGTTCAAAACTTATTTTAGTAAACAGGCCACCACTGCCACTCTCATTGAGTGAATTGAATGTGAAAAGATGGATAAATAAAAAGGCTTGAAGACAAACAAAGATGAGAGTTGGAACCTTGCACACTGCCTTTGAGCATCTGAGGAGTTAACTTGTTGAAGTAAACAAAATACACAACAAAAGATATTAGGGTATACAGTACAAACCACATAGCAGCCTACACACACAGAGGCACGGAGAAGCACATCCATGTGTACTGAATGCGATATATTCCGAGAGGCGAGGAACGGAAGGCAGGGAGTGTAGGAAGTAAAGAGAAAGCAGGAATAAGAGAGCAGGCGAAAGAGAGAAAAAGAAAGAGCGTATCCTGGGATGCAGAATGCCGAATACAGTGAGATAAGAGTTAATATATCCCCCCTCCTCCTTTCCTCCTGTTTGGCTCTCTCTTTCTTCCTCCCTCCATCCATCCCTCCCTCCCTCCCTCCTCCTCCTCCTCCTCCGCCTCCTCCCCGTTCTCTTTGAGGGATGAATAATAACTGCTGCTCTGAGATTTCCTCCCTCGTTTTTCAAAGCGCAGAACGGAGATGGGGAAGGTCTGCCTGGCCCGGGTTGCGCGTGCAAGCGTGAGCGCACACACAAATGCAGACGCACAGTGAAGTACACACACGCATGCATACACACACACACACACACACTGTCTTGTTCTCGCTGCTTGCCTGAAGCAGGGAAATCAGATCTCCTCCAGAGAAAGGCGGGGGGGGGGCTTAGACGCTGTAGGGAGCCCATACAAAAATCCCCTGCAAGCACATATAGGCCTATACACACCACAAAACCCACATGCAGTATTGAGGGAAACCAAGAATAACTATGAGGATGCAAGCCGCCTCCTGGAGCGACAGGGTGAACTCAAGGTTACAGACACATCACTAGTTCAAGTCCCGCTGCCAATCCATCCATGCTGATGCAGCCCTGGGCAGACTATGTAACCCCAATTGCTCAAAGACAACTACTGCTTTGGGCCTCTCAAAGCTGGAGGTTAGGGCCTCAAAACAAAGCCCTGAAGATGAACAGGAAGAAAATTAAGGGGAATGCCACTTTCTTTCGTTGCTTGGTGTCAAAAGGGGAAGGCAGGGGTTTGGTTTAGGCAGAAAGTCCTGGTAACAGATGAGCATGCTGTCCAGGAGGAGCACTTGCACATCAAGCTGCGACGCGCCACTGAAATCAGCAGCTAGGTTCCGAGGAGAGGGCTTATTTATGCAAACAGGCGTACAAGCGCGCACAGTAGGAATCTAGACAAGCCTTGTAAACAAACACACACCCACACCATAAAGCACACAGGGGAGGCGATGTGAGAAGCAGACTGTGAAAACTCTCGTCGTGCCCGGGCAGTGCTTACACACACACACACACACACACAAACACACAATCACACAAAGAGCTGAGACTGAAGGGGGCAGAGAGGGAGGAAAAGAAGAAAAAAGAAGGGGAAGGTAGAGGAAATAAGGGATGAGCGTGAAGGTGCGAGTGTCTACTGCTACTTTTCTGCTGCCAAATGAGGGCAAGTGAATGAGTGACAGCATAAAACGATGTGGGGGAGGGACAGGGAGAGAGAGAGAGAGAGAGGACATGTACGGCGAAATGATGTATAACTCCTCTCCTCGTGCTCATTCATTCATTCATGTGTGTGCGAGCGCAAGCGAGTCAAAGTAGAAGCGCTTTCCCATTTCAATTCGCAACAGCTGGTGTCGAATTAACACATTTACCAGTGCGCATTTGGAACAGATTAAAATTGCGTGTGGCGTGTGAATGTGTGTGCGCACGTTTATGAGTGTGCGACGGCAGATGAGGGCCAAAACAAGAGTGTGTTTGTGTGTGGGAGTGTCTGTGTATTAACGCAATGGATCGGGGCAGAGAGAAATGGCAGAGAGAGCGCGAGAAGGAGAGAGAGAGAGAAAGAGCGAGAGAGCGCGAGAAGGAGAGAGAGAGAGAAGCAGAGAGGGGTGCAGAGCGAGCAAGCTAGAGAGAGAGAGCGCGCTCTACCCGTCGGCTTTAGTTGCTGCCCTGGGCCGTCTCTCTAAGCCCTGTTTAGGAGGCTTTGGAGCTCAGATAGAAATAATCCCCCACTCAGACACACATACACGCTAGGCATGCACACACAAACTGAACACACACACAAACACAACTGGACAAGCAATTGCACACAGTGAAGTCGAGGCAGACAAACAAGGGTGCATACACGCGCACAGAAGCACACACGCAGGTTCGCGCGCACATATAGCAACAAGCAGCGACAGCACATTCGCCTTGACACGAAACCAACCACCCGCCCACACACATATACACACGCACACACACTCTAACACGTACGGAAAACACACGCACTAAAGGCTGTCTGCCGCGCGCTGCTTCCGCACGGCAGAGCACAGCGACATCAGCACGGCACCGTGACAAACACTTTACACACTCCAGCACTCAGCAGAGGGGAGGGAAGGAAGGAAGGAGGGAGAGATGGAGAAAGAGGGGAGTATAGAAAAAGGCGGAGGAGGATATGAGCCAAGCAGTGGGAGGGAGGGGAAAGGGGAGGGGGAGAGAGAGAGAGAGAGAGAGAGAGAGAGAGAGAGGGAGAGAGAGAGGGAGGGGAGGCTAAAAAATTAATCGGAGCCGGAGATATATACAGCCAGCGCTGCTGAACGGGGGAGGAAGAGGAGGAGGTGGAGGAAGACGACGAGAGAGCAATTCATTCCCGTTTTCTCCTCGTTCGCTCTCTGGAGAAAGGCAGAACGGAGCGGAGCGAGGGAGCGAAAGCGTGTTTGCTCATAAGAGGGAGAGAGAGGGCTTTGTGTGGCAAAGAAGAGAAAGGAGAGGAGGAGGAAGAAGAGGATGAGGAGGTGAAGGAGTGACATGAAATCAGAGAAGAAGAAAAAAGACAGGGTGCAAAGAAAAGAGGAAATAAGGGGGATATCACAAAGACACGTTAAGCGGAAATGAGAAAAAGTGAAAGGGAAGGGAGGAAAGAAGGAAGGAGGAGGGGAGTGGGGGATTGGACTGGAGAGACTGTTGGGGGGGCGGTTTGGGGTTAGCACAGGACGTAGTTTGTCATCTTCATCAGCCGACAGTAGGGGCACAGGAGGGAGGATGGAATAGATGGAGAGGTGAGAGAGGAGGAGGAGAGGGCACGAGGGCCAGTAGGGGAGGTGAAGGGGGGGATGGGCAGTGTTTGAGCGCAGCCTTTGAGAGACGTTGACCCTGTAATTGACCTGTGTCTCCGCCTACATTGCCGTGGCGACAAGCAGAGCCGCCGCAGCTAATCACTTAGTAACCCTGACCTGTCAATCACACGTGGAGGTGGAGGGAGGAAGAGAGGAGGGGGAAGGGATGGAGAGGTAGAAAATGAAAGAAAGTGGGGGGGTGGGGGGTTTGAGGGAGGACGGGAAGCGAGTGAAGGAGTAATAACAGCACAGGGGTTATCATTTACTGGACCACCCGCCTCCTCCCACAAACCCTCAGCCGGCGAAGCCCTCGTTTTAAAAAAGCCAATAAAATGCTCTATACTTCTAACACACACACCCGCAATCTCCTTTAGTGTGTGCGCTTCTACTGGGAGAGCGAATCTTTCAGAGAGTTCAGATAAGAGAAGGAGAGAGAGGACGATGGGAGAAGTAAAAGGGGGAGGAGACGGATGACGGGCTCAGGAGAGATAAGATAGAAAACTGAAGCCAACATGCAAATAAGACAACAGTTTAACTTGATGTACATATGATGTTTGCGTGTTTGTGGATACGTGAGTCTGCTGGTTACCTGTTGATCAGCGGGAAGATAGACACCAGCAGGTAAACTGAAGGATACCACTTCAACGGCTTGATCTCCTCTGCTAAAGAAACCTGGGGGAGGAAAAAAAAGTGACTACTGACCAAATGCAAAATGCTTCACACTTTTTGCCTGTAAATTGCGCGCGCACACACACGCGCGCTCACGGTGTCTTAACTGGAACATCAGTGCACTGAGGCAAACAACACAGGCCAATTAAAACCTAATAAAATATTAACCTGCTGATAATACGCAATATCCACACAGATATGAAAAAGAAAACGGGGTTCCAATTAAACTGGAAGCCAATACTCTGCCGTAATGTGAATAGGGTGAATTCAATATCTCATGGACAAGCAGGCAGGCAGGAAGACAGAGAGATGCAGCAGCGGCTAAAAGAGGAAGGGGGGAAGAGCCTGGCGGTGGAGAGCTTTTACAAGCCGTTATCTAATTCCCAGGAGAGGAGGACTCTTGCGTCCGGAAGAGGCTGAGAAGCGCGGCCCCTGGATCGATTTTCTGCGCTGTGCTGTTTCCCCCCTCCTCCTCCTCCCCCTCCCCACCTCCCCGAGGCTAGCACGCAGTAGCCGAGCCAGCGCGAAGCCTCCCTCTGCCTCGCACACTCACACATACACACAGTCCAAGCCGAAAGGCAGACCCACAAGCTCTGGTCTCTACCCCCACATGCTGGAAATTAATTACTCACCAGAAAGACCCTGAGGCGTGCGAGCCCTAACGCAGGCATTTTAAACAATTCAAATGAAAATCACAAGAGCCCCCCGGTGGTATTTTATCTCTGTGTGTGTATGTGAATGCACCATGGAGATGTGTGTGTGTGTGTGTGTGTGTGTGTGTGTGTGAGTGTGAGAGACAGTGATGATCAGGTTATTCATAATGCAT
>JAQQZY010000015.1:19374256-19397798 GCA_030068375.1 Ostorhinchus rueppellii
GTTTCCACAGTGTATGGTGACTGTAGGTGATCAAGTGAATGGAGACTGGCCACATTTCTATGTTCTGTTCTGTTCTATTACCCACAGGCATACATTCAGTTTAGCTGATTAATGTCTGTTATAATGGGAAGCTCTGACATCATTCACCATGTCAAGATCTGCCTTTTGTCATTTAAAGTGTTGTGTTTGTGTACATCAGCCGACAGACTCTGAAAGGGACCAGCCGGAGACTTGCAAGTGTCTGAGCTGGTGTTTGTTTTTTCTTCCAAAAAAAAAAAGGCAAAAAATAATTCCAAATCAAAACTGAGGTGAGGTGTGGAGGCAGGCATTTGAGGAATTTCTGTGAACAAGAGACAGGATGTGGAATAGTGGAGGAGGAGGAGGAGAGAGGGGGGAGGAAGAGTCTCGTGTTTTTAATCACAGTCCTCCCGTGTCAGAGGCCCCTGCGCTGCTCGAGAAGCAGAGGGGAATGAAACCGTAATTATGTGCAGCGAGCCTGGCGGTCCCGACGTTAATGACGCACACTAGATTACAGATGGTTATCGGGAGCGAGCCATTCCCTCCGCTAGCTTTGCTCTCAGTAGTCTCGCAGTAAGCAGACCCTAAAAGTAATCACACAAGGATTTGAAACTTTACTTAGACGCTAAGTAAAGGACTTAAGTAGATTTTTACAGAAGAGAATTTAAGAACTAAAATATTAAAACACAAAATCTAATAGTAATAAAATGAAGCTTTAACTATGAGAGATCAAATCAACACTTGAGACATGAGTGAACGTTGGTGGTTGAATTGGTGACGATGAATGAACATGGGCTATAATATGTGACTTTAAACATCCAACAGCCAGTGGTGTAGGTTTTTTGTTTGTATTTTTTTTTTTGGACTGGGAAGGAATGGAGTGGGGGTTTGGTGTCTTCACTATTTGGTTGTCTGAGATGTACTGTAGCTGTGCAACTATTTGTGAAGATTGTTGCGCATCATGTCTTATACGATAACTTACAAATCATACATAAAATAAGACAAAAAAATCAACACTTGAAGACGATATATCATTACAGATGCACTACATGTATTACTGTTCTTACGTGGTAATTCTATTTCAAACTGGCAGCCAACATGAACAAGAAGTTGCTACATTGAGGCTCTAGTAAAAATAAACAACCTGACCTTGTGTTGAGATTTTAGAAAAAAAAAAAAAAAAAAAAAGAAGTAGCCCTGAATAAATAAAAAGTGCTGTAATATGTTAAAATTTTATGGGGGGGGGGGGACTTGACAACCTAACTTCAAATTTCAGACTTCAAATCCAAAAGCATCTTCTAATGAATCCAGAAGTACCACCGTCTATTCAGAAGCGACCAAAAGAGCTGATATGTGTATGTCAAAGTTATGTGTTCAGCCTGACAACCCTTAAGCGAAAACAAAACTGAACTGTCCATGTGTGTACTCATACTAACGTCTTCAGGATGTTGGCTGCATACAAAAGTAAAATTAGGTGCGCAAATGAGGAGACACACACACCCTCACACACACACAGCTATCACTCACCAGGACGCAACGCACAGGCACAGACACACACATAAACAGACACACAAGTTGACACGTCCCATTGTACCTCAAGGCAAAGCTTGTGTGGATCAGAAAACAAACACCCTGAGAAGATAACGAACAAGCAGCACTGTTTGCTCAGCCAGCTTTGTTGCTACCCGACAGGACTGAGCTGCTGTGTGTGCAGTTGTGTAAATGTGTTAAAAAAGTGTGTGCGTGTGACTTAAACAAGCTATTTTGAATATCCTCTTGCTGACCTGTACTGCTGTAAGACCTTGGGGTGCTTGTGTATTCATGTGTGACCACAAACAAATCACTCAAGATGCACACACACACAGACACACTCGCAGATGTGTCACAACCATGTGACTGACGGCCCTGATAACTGCCAGCGCTTGTTATATACGTCATTGCTCCAGCCAGATCTACTCTCACACACAGAGACAGAGAGAGAGGGAGAGAGGAGAGGGGGGGGGGGCTGTGGTAGACCGAGTCAGAAAGAAAAAAAAGATCAAGAATAGCGAACGCAAGAAACAACATGTGTGAGCGCAGAACATGAGACGGGGCCATGTATGTGTGCGTGTGTGAGTGTGTGACACAGTAACACAGAACATGTGAGGCGAAGGGAGGAGGAAGAGGTGGTGAAGTGAATGGAAATCACAGGAGCCAGCGGTCTTCAGGCTCCCAGCAGGAGTCGCTTTCTCTAGTTTACACCTGCTGGTACACACTCATACACACACAATCTAATACACACATGAACCAACGCTCACTGGCTTGGCAAGCACAATTGGGGAGACTGTTGTTGTTGTTTTAAAGCATCGCAGCGCGTGCATAAACTCTCATAAATATTCATGTCCATGAACCTGGCTTGCTGCTTTATTCATGCTGGGTATGAGTACAAGAGTGAGAGAGACAGAGGGAGGGAGGGAGGAAAAGAGGGAAAGAATTAGAGGAAAAAATACAGGATGAAAAATTAAAGGCAAAAAGAAAAACAGATGGAAAGACAAGACAACAGAGTCTGATATAATAAAAAAAATAGTACTGCTGGCTTATTTAGAGATGGCATAATATACAGCAATTAGTGTACATGAGCAGTGTGTGTGTGTGTGTGTGTGTGTTGCTGCCACATATACACACGTGTTAGGGTTACGCTGGTTCAGTGTGCAGTAATTACAGTTGCCACTTAGGGGCAGCATCTGCATAACCTTAACCCTAACCTGCCCTCCCCACCACACCCTGCTAGTGTGAACCTGAGCCTGCAGGTGGAGGTGGAGGTGGAGGAACTCAAAGCAGGACAATGAGGGCCTGCTGCTATTAAACTGAAATATCAAAGTGTAAGGACCATCACTGTAGACTCTGCATTGTTGTTGGTGATTTTAGGCTGTCCAGTTTAATTGGCAATGGTGATGTGTGCTGCATGGGCAGGTTTAGTCTCTCCTGGATATAATCAACAGATCAATTAAAACAAAATGAAAGCAGAAACATGAAGAAGCTTTCAATCAGATTAGACAAAAAACATTACTCAGTGCAAGCATTTTCAATGGAATTCATTAAGTGATTTACAAGGATAGTCCACTGATTTGACATCACTGCCAGAAAGAAACCAAAGCACGGGTTAAATATTCAAATTTCTAGTTTTATTGTGGATTAAACATGGAAAATCCTAGACTTTTTAAACACAGTAGAGTTTGTGTCCTGATTCCTATCAAGGGCTTTGGTTACAATGACGAAAACAATGTGGTTTAGCTTGGTTTCACGTTTTCTAAATTATACCAAGCCTTAATATTTTTCCCTTAACCTAACAAAGTGCTGTCAGTGCCTTTATTTAACCATAAAAATCACAATATACATTGATAAGAATGTAATTTATGAGCAATGAAACATTGTTAAAATGCTATAATACCAAACTGTTGATATGAGGTATGTATTTATGCTTTGCAGAAATGTACAACATTTTACCAGGACACATTTTTCACAATTTAATTGTTTTTTCATTGTCAGATTCCTCCTGCACGCACCATTCAAACTCCATTTCTATGATTAGATTTTTCCTATAAATGCACGATCTGCCAGGCAGAGCCAAGACACTGACTTTCAGAGCATTAATTTTGATACTTTTTAGAGCTCTCCATAGAACCATATCTGACACTTGTTTGGCAAAGCTGTTTAATACTATAATACTATCAATATCTATTAAACTGACATTAACAGGCAGAATTGTTAGCATTCCCCTTTGAAATTATATCAATTTTACAAAAAAAGTTGTATTCTTTCCACATTTTTCCTCATGTATTTACTCCTATAGAAAGCACACATACTTGGGATGGGAAGATTATACGATATGTATCAATACACCAACACGCGCATACATGAACTGAATGCACCAGTAGAGAAGCTGCAAGTGAACGAAAACTTTAGAATAAAATTGAAATCTATCGGTTATTGAATGTCTGTATCAATAAAAGTTCAATCCATTAAATAGAATATATTTTTATGTGCATTTAAAAGTGTTTCTCATTATTTGAGTAATTTTTTTCTTTTCTTCAGGCCCACATTAACGTGCGCCACAGATTCATGAATGTGTACACTGCACACTAACGATACGAGTTTCGTGGATGGAGTGTAGCACGAGCGTTGCCAATGAATACTGTAACGTCTGTATCTGAATCTGACAAGACTTAGAAGGAAGGTGACGACGTGCAGTTTCTTAACATGTACTTTTTACTAGATCAACTGTTTTGAATACTGCTGTACATACCAGAGATACTTCCCTTTACAGTGACATACATATCTAACAACGCATCCCAGAATACATTGCGAAAGGTGTCCCTTAAAGTGAGAGAATTTTTTTCTGTATTACCTACATTGCAAATGCATGACATTACAAATTGATTCAGTGAGGGAGCAAGAAGTTCAGTGTTAGAAAAATACAGAGAAACGACTTTGGAAACAAAGTCCTAACCTTTTCACTGACTGTATGTGAGGCACGTGTTCTGAAATTGCACAAAAGCCACTTGGTTAAAAGTCATGGTCTTATTTAATAAATAAATAATCAAGCTCATTGAACTGCACTGCATTTTTTTTCTTTTACCAGAATGAAATTGTTGAATCAGAATGTACTTAATCACTCTGTATTGTGATTTGGGTGTGAATCGCATCACAAGGTGCTGCACATATCATTAATATATTGGATTAGAGATGCTGTATTGAGATGTATATCATATGTATTGTATTGTATGTATATCATATTGGCCTTACAACTAAGATTTCCAACCCTAACAGGTACCATTTGCTACCAGATAAACTAACATGTTTCACTTTTATACACACACAAAGCAAACACAGTAGGTTAGTGTTCACTGCTTTTTGACACCTAACCTGAATGTTGAGCAAATCCTGTACCCACTCCTCATGCACTTTGTATATATGTGTGTAAAGAAATGTGATGGACAGACAGGCCATTTACCTTTCGCCTTTCCCGTTCTGGGTTGAATGTTCCCAACCATGACTGCATCTGTGTAGAAAGACACACATGGTAAGAAAAGGTCAAGGCAGTTATTCTGGGAAAATAAGAAACAAACATTATTTCAATCAGTTGGCTTTTTCCTAGAAAGGTGCACTCTCGTGTCTAAAGGTCTGTGCCTGCAGTGACAAGCTGGTAAAAAATACATCACAGCAAAAATAAAATCCTTACACCTTCTCACTTGTCCCTGCAAACTGTCTAATTCATGTTGATGCTTAAAGGCATAGGGAAGCACTTTACCGGCTCTCTACATCTCATAGGAGGGAAGTGATCAGCCTGAGTACACAATATGACATGAGTTTAAAAAAAAAAAAAAAAAGAACAATAAATAAATAAATAAACAAGTGTTGGGGGCACTGAATAGGTTTTATTTTTGAAGTGATGAAGAAAAATAAAAAAGTGGAGCAAACATGGCAGATCTGAGATCTCCAGAGAGAAGTAGGAATACTTTTTGCTCTTCCCCTCTCTCCTCTCTCAGGGGAATACAGGGAAAATGTCAACAGACACAAACTGAAGCCCCACACACACTTAAACACACACACACACACCCATACACCCATGCACAAGACTGGGATTTGTAATGCTGGGACAAGGTTGGGAGGCCATAGGAAGCCAGAAGGTTTATGTAATCTGAAAGAAATCACTAGAGGACCAGTGTGAGCTTCACACTAAGGACAAAGAGGCAGCACGAATGATACGCAGCTCTTCTGTTCAGCTATTTATTAACTCTATGTTGCCATGGTTTCTCTGTGCTGACGTAATTGTCATTGTAAATCTGTGTGACCATGGCGTGTTTGTGTAGTGCAGGAAAATTAAAAAGATAGCCATTTGGTCATTAGACCGAGCTCAGTCCAGCAGCCTTTGGCAGTACCACTATCCATCAAAATTAACAATCACTGATTATGGGTGGCAATATCATTAGGCTATGACCAGGTGCATACACAGGGCTGTTGTCACAATCTCTTTTAAGCACCAAAACACAGCAATTCAGTGAGTGTTAACTCAGTAAGGTGAGGCTTGAGATGGAAAAATGGGCAAGTCCTGATTGACTACCTAAAACAAACACACCACTACACTCCCAAAGCTCTCTGTCTATTAAGTTTTTAAACAGGAGTACAAGTTCACAGTCAAGAATACATGGATGTTTCGGAAATAATGCTGGTGTACATGACTTTAGAATGATGGGCTTTTCTTCAGTGTGTTTAGATGAAGAAACTTCTCTGTCCAGTTTAAGACCAACCTCTCCTCTCTTTCACTCTTTTTTTATCCCCTTCTCTTTTGCATCGCCACCTACCCTGCTTTCAAAGCCTTTGAAATTCTTTCAAGTGAGACAGCCTGCAGCTGAAAAGAGATAAGGCTTGAGCTCTTCATAAATATGATAGAGAAAGCAAAACGTCAGTGAAGGGGGGAGAGAGACATTGAGGCAGAAAGAGGGGGGTGGGAGGGGTGAAAATGAGCAGCAATGGAGACAGATAGAGAAAGACAGACAGATGGAGGCGGAAAGGAAAAGAGGAGTAGGAGGAAAATGAGAAGGGTCGAAAACAGACGTAAAGAGAGAGACAGGAGGAAGGAGGAGAGACAGCTCAATACTGTGAGCTGAATGAGTTATGAGATGCAGGTTGCAATCCAGCTCCGTTCATTTATTCTCTTTATCACATTCATGATAAAGAGCTGTGTAGTCTATTTTCCTTTCCTTTCCCTTCAGCTACCTGGTGTCTCTTTCTAGTGTCGTCTGTCTGCAGCCCGGGAATCTGCAAAATCTGTCTCACTTTCCCATCGCTCACGCAAAAATCTAAAAAAAATGAAGACTGACATTTACAATGACACTTGAGCCTTTTGTCTATTTTGTCCCTTAGTCTCAGTTTTATTTGATGAATCACATCAGAAACTCTCATATTTTTATTCAGAGCCCTTCCTCTGGTGCTCTGTAGCTATTGTACAATGTCACTGGATCAGAGAAATGGCAGTTATGTCAGCTTTGTTGAATGCCGCCTCTGGGCTCCTAATGCACCCTTACAACAGAAAACATTCTGAATTATGAGCCAGCAATGTTTAATCGATTGATTGAATGAAAGGTGGTGCAAGTGAATCACACACGAATTAAAAGAAGTCTGAGGAGACACATGCACATTTTGTCACTTAAATTTAAGTTAATCACAACTTCAAGCTTTTTTTTGTACTTTTCATGGCCAATACTACGATAATTTTTATGGTATCCGGAATGTAGCAGGTTCTCTTCCAGCAATTAGTGCATTTCACAGATTTTACACAAATCCCCACTTTAGCAAAATTTATTGGAAAGGAAAACAGAGGCAAACAGTAGAGCCATCCACTTCAAGAATGACCTTGCATACTTGACATACTTGACATAGTTGTGTACAAAGCACGGTCTCCATATGACCTTGGGGATCTTTCAGCTTTTTTATAATTGGTTGGAATGTCATTAACAAATGATGCTGTGTTAACTGTGGATATTATGATGTCACATTTTCATCAAATTGCAAACAGAAATGAAAGCCACAATAGCATCACCTTAGTTTTACTGATTCATTTTATTTAATTCTCTTACACGGTATTTTTATATATCTCTGATTACTGTAAAAGATTAATGATTGATCAAAGACAGTGCATTTTTTAATCTTCTCAAATACAGTGTGAAACTGTACTGTCTTGAGTTAGACACGTAAAAATCTCAGCAACAATCCTACCTGACATTTGGATTTAACTACAATGTACTCACCCTTTTATTGGCCACACAGATGATCCTGGCATAGCAGCAGATCATCAGAAAGATAAGGCTGAAGAGAGGCACGTACCATCTGCAAAACACACACGTGAGGGATTAAAACACTCCAAATAAAGAATGACAAAAGGAAGCTTAACTTAACTTCCTGTTTTTCTTTTGTAGTAAAAATGCGATGGGCATGATTACTTCAATATATATTAATGTTATTACATAAAATATATCAGATTTAATAACATTTGTGGTAAATATGTATGAACCCACACAGTCTGATGGAATCATAAACACATACTACATGTCTAAAACAAGGTCAGAGCAACCCAAATAATTAGATATTAAATTACTAATTAATGTTATAAGACTATAATCTGATGTTTCTGCTTTTACTTTAGAAAACTGTATAACCACAAAATTGTCATTACCTGACTAAATTAAAAACAATACCTATGTTTTTGTCTGCACATATGCTGGAACGAAACAAAAGATTACAGTACAAAATCAAAACACCAGAAACAACATCACATTCCCATAAGACTGGACAGTTGATGACTATGAGTGGCACATAGAAGAATGACATGTTACAAATGATATGTATTCTGAACAAATGACACACGATGGGTGTCTTTATTGTGGCACTCCTGTGTTATGCAACCTCTTGGGAGGTGATGTAAGCTCAGAGGAGTTTCAACCTCTCCCCTTTAATCACAGAACAGGTCTTTGTCTTGCACTGATAGACAGGTTCCTGGCCACCACTTCTGTGTTCAGCCTCAGTAACTCTGAGCTGTCTCCGCCATGCTGTGCAACACCCTGCCTTTCTAAGTCTTCTAGAGCACCTGGCACAGGCTGCGAGGCATAGGTCAAACGCAAAGAGGTAAACATAGTGGATCATGCAGAGAGAGAACAGCAAGAGAGACAACTACAGAGGTCTCGTCTTGACCTAGACTGAAAAACATGACTTAAAAAAAAGAAGGGAGACGCAAACGATTCAGAATGTTCAAGATTCTTGTTTGGGATATTTGAGGTCAGGAATCAAACTCAGGTTGCTGTGGTGAGACCAGGTGAGCCATAGGAGCACGTCAGAATTAAGAATTTTGATAAAAGGCCTTCTATGAAGTTTAAATGGTATTTATAAAAAGAAAGTCTGAATTACTATAAAAAAAAAACATACACACAGTTTCTAAGGAAAATGGATGCAAAATATCTCATGTATATTTTCACTAAATGCACTATTGTCCTCGTGTGCTGCAGTACTGGTTTTTATACTTGCACTGTTGCTGTGTGTTGTTATCCTTTATTCTATATTTTTACACATACTCTTATTCTATAATGTGTGAGTGCTAATGTTAAGCTGGGGACTTATTCCTTGTTTATGTGCACAAACTTGGCCAATAAAACGGATCCTGATTCTGAAATTTGACATCCGACACTGTGGCTGATTTTTTAGTCAACATTGCTAAAATTTCAACATTGAGTGATATTAAGTGATTGGGCTAGTTTAACTTCATCTGCACTTATTACTAAAGGCTTGAGGCAGAAGAGTTAAAAAAACATCACTGCACATTAACAAATGTAATGTTTTGTTGACAGGGGAACTGGATGTGGTAGATGTGGTATAAAGCTGGAAACTAGGAAAGGAAGCTTTATATATATCATGTTCTTTCACATCTTGCGGCTAACATCGATGTACAAAGAATAGCCCCTTTTAATATGCAAATATGGGTGTGGATGTGTGCGGTTGTGACCACACAGGTCCAATAATGGCATGGGACTATGATGAAAGCGTTTCAGGGGAGACCTGCACGAGCGTCACCTTGGTGTGATTTAATAACCCGCTCTCCGGAATAAACAGCGTCCAATTACGCCAGCGCACGTCCTGTTAATGATGGAGAGACAGGATGGGGGTGGGTGGATGGTGGAGAGGGGAAAGGAGGGGGTGGCCTTTTTAACGATAGCGTGGGGGGCTGCGAGGAGGAGAGAATGACGGGCGGCAGCTACAAAGTGCTCTAATTAGCATGATAATGATCTGCCATTAGAGTCCGCTGTGCTCTACAGCTGAGCACTACCCGGAGAGTGAGCGCGAGCAAGACGGGAGCAAAAGAACGAGAGAGAGAGCGCGAAAGAGAGAGAGAGAGACGATGAAACAGAAGCCGCGAGTAAGATTCAGAGTGGGCCGAGGATGATAAAACTGAAGACAGGAATAGAGGTGAGCATGGAGGTGTAGATGGATGATGAAGGATTGCGGGTCAAGACAAGAAAGAGCAGAAAGAAGAGAGAAGCAGTGGGTGATTAAAAGACAGGGAGAGGGATAAGGTCACAGTAAGATGTAAAGGAATAGCTGAGAGAGAGAGAGAGAGAGAGAGAGAGAGAGAGAGAGAGAGAGAGAGAGAGAGAGAGAGTAGCAGGTAGCTTGACAAAGTAAAGATAGAAAAACAGATAACCACAGAGGGGCTCTGTGAGTTTTGGGGGTAGGGTTAAGGCTGAAACTGGGTAAAAAGAAAGATCATCACAGACACGCACAGATTCAATCAGTTGGCCTAAGCCTGGCCTTCCCTCCAGTGTTGCTCTGAAGTGAAGGATGAGGCTCGGATGAAAGAAGCCTTAATTGAAGAGCTCGGTAGAAGATGGGAGCTCAGTAGAGACCCATCTGTGCCTGTCATTGTTCAAATGCAGCTGTCAACTTTGACCTATAAGATCCTACAGCTGAGCGAAAGATCACGATCTACCTGCTCAACCGCTCGTACGGGAAAGACAAACTCAGACAAAAAAAACAAGAAGTATGAGAAAAGTCATGGCTCAGCTTCTACAGATACACTGATTAAATGTTAAAAGTAAATTAGATTTATACTGGCTAGTGCCAACACAGATTATTCCTTAAACTCCACCACTATGTTGCATCAAACATTTAAACATGCTAAAAACCTAGATTCAATGAAATGCTTCTGCACAAAAATTTTAAAACGTGATCCAGTTGCAGCTTTAAACTTATATTTCTGCAAAATAAGTTAAGGGATAGATTCAACCCAACTGAGCTTTATGATGCTGCAGAATTTCTCTCAAGACACCTTCTCATAAAGGAAACTGTTATGAAGTTGCCAGAGTTGCTGTGTGGCAGCCTTTTTGTTTTACTTACTGTGCTGTTGTCTGATTTAGTCTTCTATTATCTGGCCACATAGGTCCATTAATTTGACCAAAAAGTTTTTGCACAAAGGAGGATAAATTAGAGTTTCAGTGCTGAGCCATCATGAGTGGGCTAACCTACTTTTAAGCCTCTTTGCAAACAATGCACAGAGCAGACAAGGTTTCTCTCTCTTTTATACGTACAAGGTCCTGACAGCGCAATTTTTCTTTCTATTTATTTATGCTTTAGAGTCTATTGAATTTCTCTTTAATTAAGTAAAGTTTGATTTACTGTGTTAACATGCTAATGTAAAACAGATTGAAATTTGATCTTTTTTAACATAGAAACCACAGACTTGAAATTAAAATGCAGACGTAATGCTGCCACTGGATGAAAAGTTAGTTTCAACAAAGTGTCACAAAGTCTACAACAATTATTCTCCTTTATCCTCAAGACGTCTCACTACAAAACAAAAAAGTCACCGAAGCTGCTAAGCTTTATCCTCTGGGGATCATGAACATCTGTACAAATGGCGATCCAGTCAGCAGATTTTCAGATAATTGAAACTGGACAAAGAACAGAAAAAAAATAAGTGGACAAAAGCGGAGATGGCTCACCCAAATTACCATCTCTAGAGACATACTACGAGTCGGACTGAAAATGCCCTGGTGATCATGTGCTTTCGATTGTAAAAGTAATTTTCGAAGTATTTCATTGCTATGGGATATAATACACACCGACGAGGCTTGCTAAGAGCGGTGACTCAGCTAAGCTTGAGTGCTTCCAATTGCTGACTCAAGCCCTGAAATTCTGCACCTCCGTCACACAGCGCTGTCCTCTGCTTTTCATTCTCCTTCCTCTTTCATCCCCTTTCACACCCTCCTCCTCTGAGCCTCCCCCACCTCCTCTGTCCTGCCCGCGCGCTTCGCTGAACTCTGATGAAGACACACTACGAGGCGTGGGCAGAGACAAGGGCAATCTATTTCTCTCTCTCTCCTCTCCTTTCCGTCAGGCTACGCTGCTCGTCTTTCCTTCTCCTGCTGAGTAATTCTCGGGCTCTCTAACCGTAGCCCGTATGTCTTGTCTCCCACCTTTTCCACTTTTCACCTGGAACACTAAAACCTCTGCCCTCCTGTGCCTTTTTCCCTGCCAGCTGTCAGCAGGGTGTGTATGTTTGAGCGTACGCGTTTCTTTCTTGACGCTTGCTGCCTTGGCCTCTAATCTCTCGTCTGGTTTGATATAATTAGAGCTAATGAAGATTCCCTGATCCTCTGAGCGGCTCGTCCCTCTGGGCCACGACGGCGTGGAAAACTAGAAAGAGCCAAGGAGCAGAAGAGCTCTGATAAAAGAGACACAGGCTCGTTTAGCACAGCTGATAGCTATGTGTTGTTCTGCATGTGTGTGCGACTGGTTGTCTGCGTGAGTCTGTCTGAGTGTGTGCAGGCTTATTTGTTTAGAAAGATTGATTCCCTGCTGATGCTGCGAGCAGCAACGCGATTACCTTGGCTCATAGCAAAATGTTGTGTGCATGTGCGCGTGTGTTTGTGTATGTGTGTGCCTGGGATTGGCAGAGCCCTTGCAGACTTAGGGCCAGTTGCAGAAAGCAGTAGACAGGCATAATCCTTCATAGCCATCCTAAACACTTAAATACACAGTGTAGCAACTCCCCTAAATCTGACAAGGCAGAGGCAGACATGAGTACACTCATGTGTGTGTACTTCACACACACACAATTCTTGGCCTTGCACCAAGTGGGAAAAAACCCTCCAGGCTCCCCTGACATGCAACCCTTCACATTTCCCCGCAGAGACAGCCCTCCTCCCTCTTCCTCCTCCCCATCTCCCCCAGTGGGAGAAGCTTTGATGGCAGCGCTGAAAGGGTCTACTTACATCCCAAATCTCCAGGCTACGTGATCGTCTGTGATCCAGCTGGGGGAAGAGAGAGAGAGAGAGAGAGCGCGATGAGGGGGTTACAAAGGAAAGGGAGAGCGTGAGCGGAAGAGAGACTTGTGTGACTGCAGAGGGGAAAAGCTGTGCAGCTGTAGCTATTAATAAGCCGAGAGTGGAAAGAGAGAGCCGAGCCCGGAGATTAAGGCTCTGTCCCAATTCTCCTTCTACCGCCTCCTCTACTCGGCCTTCTCCTCACCCCCTTAACTACCCTCCAAACAAATAAAGTCTTTCCTTTTCTCCATAAGAACTGGAGTGTCTGAGGGGGCGTTTTTACTGTCTAAAGATTTGCTGATAATTACCAATTTTTATCACATAAAATCTTACGAGGGAAAGAGCCTGTCTAAGCACTGGAACGAGGCCAGTGCTATGGACCTCTATGAAAAAGAAGACATTTAACAGAATATACACTGTCACTGGCTGACATAGCAAAGAATTATATTACAGATGGATGGAATGGTGGGTTGTACTTACCACCAGAATCCTGCTGGTCCGTAGTAGCCCTTGAGCAGCGGTAAAGAGGCCATGACCAGAGGCACCCCCCACGCAGTCACATGATACAACCTGATAAAAGGGAGACATTTATTTCATTACAAGCGTCGAGACCAGTGAGCTTTACCCCTGAGAAAAAACCCTATAACTAAATCAATTCTTTTCTTCTTCAGTTCATTCCAACTGTTGGCACTCACATCAGGGTCATTTTTCAGGTGCAGACAAATGCCTACACGGCCAGACTGCCAATTACTCAAGGTAATATAAACCATAATTACCCTTGCTGTTGTGGAAGAGATGATTTGCAGAGATGATGTCTGCATCAAACCACAAACAGGGCAATATGCACTCAGCAGGTGCTATATCAACGTAAAATCTGAGGGAAGTTTAGGGGAAGTTTTGTAGCAAAAAAATATGTTTATATCTTTTATGCATGTGAATATGCGTAGACGTATGGAATAGGTCTGTTTCTATTGTCTTCTTTTCTTTTTTTGTGGTGAGCAAATTCCAGGCAGGATTCCAACTTTATGTGTCAGAAGGTTAAACATTTGTCTAAAGGTTAAGGTTACAACTACAACCATAACTACTGTGTACCTCACCTGTGTGATAATAGCAGATCCAGTTGATTTTAATTTCAATACCCAAAAAAACAAGTTAGAGCTGCCATACAACCTGGATAAGGGTCATGTTTGAGGTATGTCTGAAGCCTCTCTGCAGCGGTGGGATAACTAAAGATTCAGAGCCAAACCAATTTTTCATGCATGAGATAAGCAGTTCTCATTAAAAATAGACGGTGAAAAGATCTGCTGATTGTTATCGGGATTTTCCATAGATTTCTGGGGGTTTGGAGGGGTCTGGGGTCTGGTGAAAAAAACAAACAAAAAACTGCATTTTCCTACAAATTTTGACTATTATCAACACAATATTTATTTTTATTTTGAAAAATAGAAAACATTTACATTTATTTAAGTTTGCTTTTTGTTTTCCTTTATTATTTATACTTATTTAAAATAAGTAAAGTTTAAGTTTTAGCTAATTTACATGAGAATCCCTTTTGTAATGACATTAATTGTTAAACAATGATGATACCTCTCACGCTATTGTATTTGTATGTGATGCCGTTATTATGACAAATATTTTTCTTTTGTCTTTAGGGTTACTTTTGTTTACATTATCAGCATTTTATTGTTTTACTTTTGGTTATGTCAAACATGTTGCTGCTTCAACTTTCACTCAGGGCCAAATTTCAACCTAAAAATTTGAAAGAAATACTGGATTTGATGTTTGTCATCATAATTATCAATACCGACAAGAATAAATGTCAATTCTGACACACTGTTACATGTATGAGTAACATTTCTGACTATTTATTCCCTAGTGAATGATTCACAATCATATTTGAGGGATTATTGCAGAAAAATGTGTTATATAAGCTGGACAAGTGCTGAAAACATTACAACAATACAACAATAAAAGATTTGCATACCACTTATTGATATCATTTTAAAAAGAAGGAAAAGAGATGTACCTAGAGTGTCTGATTTTGTGATTTTATGCTTGTTTTGTCACATTCTTTAAAACATTAAATCAAAATAAGGAAAATGAGAATAGTTTGAGTTATTCTTCACAAGATGATAACACTGTAAAAGACAGTTATGTTTGGTTTTAAACTTCAGACAAACACTTCACAACATCAGAAATTATGAGGCTGAACATCGAAAACTATCATAATTGTAAAAAAAAAAACCCCAACTAAATATTCAGGAACAAAAATGACATCAAAACTTCAAAACATTGAAATGTTTTGTTGTTTTTGAGGCAGGTAAGTAAAATAAACCCTAAAGACAAAAAGTGTGTGTCATGAGAACAATAATTATTGCAATATGAAATTATATCATGATATTATATAACATTCTATGACAATATTCATACTGTTATTTTATCACCAAATGATAGTGTTCTACATCAACACCAGAATTTCCTGTTGTGAATCCTCACACAGACATGACTGTGTATGTGTAGTAGACAGATGAGATGTGTGCTCTAGTTTCTTTAGGTGTGGGCGTCGATACTTTATAGACCGTACAGCATCGCCCGGTCAATAGAGTGGAAGTCCTGCCCCTGACTTGTTCCAAGTGCGGTCAATCGAGCTGTGGCGACACAGCTGACAAACACTTAATTCCTCACAAGTCTTGCACCACCCACAGACAGACAGACACACACACACACACACAGACACACACACTCTTTTATTCTGCCTTTCAGCGGGGTGCGCTATATACAACTGCTGCACCCATCTGATGGACAGCAGCATAAGAGGATGCCAGAGGTGGTGGTGAAAGACGGATGGCAGGTAGGTGACACAGGAAATGTATAGATCCCAAACTTAGAGACAGAGAGTTAATTGAATATAAGAGAAAGCATCAAGGAAGAAAATAAGGGGAAGAAAGGACAAAAAGGCAGAGGCAGAGGTACAAAAAAATAAAAGCAATTGCAACCAAGCAAGTAAAAGCGGAAGAGTGAGTGAGAGAGAACAGAGGGAGCGAGAGACAGACACAAAGATGGAGAGAGAGAGGGACAGCGAACAAGAGAGAGAGAGAGAGAGAGAGAGAGAGAGAGAGAGAGAGAGAGAGGATATGGTTGTGGGAGGGGAGATACAAGCGGTGAAATCAGTGCTGCCAGTCCGTAGCGTGACGATTGGTGGAGGGGGGAGGGGGATGGGGGGGAGCTTGTCAGGAAATCAATGCTGAGAGCTCAGAGACCCACAGCCAGCCTCACACACACAGGCAGACGAGGGGCACACATACACACACACACACACACACACACACACACACACCACACACTGGCGGCGCTTTGAGAGGGAGATGACGAGGTCCGAAGCAGCGCTCAACATGGGCTTAATGAGGCACAGCAGGACCACTATGCGCTCTGCATCTCACACACCTGCACACACTTGCGCGCACATGCGAGCCCATATAGAAATTTCTCTGGAGGCTCAATCTCATTTCTCACCTCCATCTTCAGCCTCTCTGCTATCTCCCTGCCCATAACAGATTCAGTACACCTGAAGCCGCCCTCAAACACACATAAAGATGCATGCACACACACACAGTTCCCATCCTCTCTTGCATCCACTTCAATCACTCTTAGATCATCCAGCCTCCATTCTCCGTCTCCTCTGGCGATTTGTTCATTCATAAACCATCACACGGCGCCGTCATTATGTCTATGTGTGTGGAAGAGAGAGGATGGGAGGTTAGGGGGGCCGATGGGTAATTGTGCATGCATGCAAAGACACATACCCGCCTGCCTAAACACATACAGCTTATCTATCCACAGTCAATACATGACAGCCCTCCTGACGCTCAGCCTTCGCTTTGGTCTAGCCTATTAAGCACTGTGCTATTTTCCCCTTCGCACACTGTCTGACCAGCTACACACAAAAACAAAGACATATCCTCCTCCCATCTCAGTCCCACTGGACTCATGAGAGGTGTGCAGCTGATAAGGCTCTGGAGCAAACGGATTTTGGCCCCCTAGCAAGCATCTTCTCTGCACCCATAAAACTGTCTTTTTCTGAGTTATACCACCATTTTATCGTCTGGGTTATTGCTAATCAATGCAGGGAAACTCCCATGAGGAGGGGGGAACCATCTTCTTTTACCACCCCACACCCTCACATTGAGAAGGGTAGGATGGGTGTGCACACCTAAGCACATCTACAGGATACAACCGTGAACAATCAACTTGACTTAGGAAACAGAGTTGCCGCTAACTTGTTAAAGCTGCTACTTTTTTCCGCCCACAGACACGTTCACTTTTTTTTTTTTTAAGAATGTGTGTTTGTGTCACAAAGCTTTGCGCTAGGCATGGAAAATGAGAAAATATCTCACACGCACACAGGCAAATTCACACTCGCTCTGTGGAGAGTGCTCATGGGAGTTTGAGCGACAGAAACATAGAGCCACAAAGCGTGAAGATGGGTGCACACACACACACAAAAACACACACTTAACGGCTGACACTCACTCCCTTTTCAATTAGAGCGTCGGCTGGCTGGAACAGAAAAGGAGGAGGAGGGGGGAAGGAGGGGCTGTCAATGCTCTGCGGGGAGACACATGCTCTGGCAGACCAAACACATGCGCGCACACACTCACACAGAGGGGAACTGGCCATAACAAAACAAGACACACACATTCAAAGGAAGACGCAAGACGCATAGACAAACAAACATTGACCTGTGTGCGCACACTAGGGACAGACAGTCTCATACTCACATCTCATATCTATTCGTGCTTATTTCTCTAACCAGGTTGAGGTACAGGTTCAGAGTGATGAGGCAAACCCAGGCCAAGGCACTCCAGTCTGCAGAGACATACACACATAGAAAAACAACAAGGTCAAATTACAACACAGCTCCTCACCACACAAAGTGCACCTGCCAGAACACACACATATGTATTGGTGCTTGTGTATGTGCATGCATGAGTTCCACTTTTTGATAAATGAGGGCCCATTCTGCAGTAATATGAGGGAAACCTGTGGCTTAGGGTGATGGATGAGAGGGGGGAGCTCAGAGAGAGATAATGATGAACTGTGGAAAAGCAGAGGGAGATAACACAAGAGTGGGGGTGAGAGAAGAGATGGAGGAAAAGTGTGGCACGGAGATGGAGGGGGGCAAATGGAGTGGACTAAGGAGAGTGTGAGGAAAGTGAAAAGAAAAAATGAAACTAGGAGCGGGCAGAGGGGAGAAATTACGGTATTTCACACAGACAACAAAAAGACTCTGGAAAGCTCACTTCCCCCTTTATGCCTTTGCATTCAACCCTTTTCCCTTGTGTGTGAGTGTGTCTGTGTGTGTGTTTTTGTTGACAGGACAGGCAGGGCAGGTCGTTGCAATGATGGATTCTTTGAGCTACACACTCAGTTTACTCAGTTTCACACAACACCCCACCACCACCACCACCACCAACAACCTCTAACACATGCACTCAAGAGGCCTTTAGGAATGGCATGCAGTGACTAAGAAAGAAGCAGATTGGCTATCCAAGTTGTCATCACAATAAATCACCGTCATTGTGAAGGCAAGTGCATCTTATGTAACTAAATGGCGGCGAAAGCTTTGGCTGAACTTGATAACCAACAGCTTAGCTTCGCCACCTGTCCTGACACAGAGCCTGCTACCATCCTTCCCTCATTTGAAACATATTTCATAAAATTTTATTGGTGGGAGTTAAAAGCAGAGCTGTGCTATGCCGTCCCCCTAGACTTGACACTTTGCAACAGAACAAAATGCCTGTTTGGCTGGCATTTATGTGCAGCCGTTTGTCCTCAGCTTGAGAATCCTCATGATAAACTGAGGTGACATGCACCAACCCTGCAACACTAAGTCACTGCCTATTACCGTGTATTCTTCTGCGTGTGATTACGTGCAACATGTGTCTACCTGTGAGACCAATAAACCAACCTTTGAAAAATGTTAGATCCTAATGCTAGTCAAAACAGGAATTAGCATAAAGCAGACTCATCAGTCGAAATCACAAGGACAAATCATCCTACTTCATTGACTAAGAACCTACAGGTCACATGCAGTATGTACATTTGCAGAAAACCATCACCTCAAACCTCAGTTTTAAATTTGGGCATAAAACCCCCCCCACAAAACCTCAAATTTCATGAAAAACGTTTTATGCTTTTGGAGAGGTGGAAAGATCTGAGCGTGTGCAGAAATAAGGAAACAATAGATGGAAAACAACAATGAAATGGAACAGTATTTGAAGAGATCCAGTATGAAATATTTGTCTCTTTCACAGGAAATATGAGAAAAAGTTTGAAACAATCATATACGTTCCAAACCAGCAGATTGGTTTGGTCTAGGAGGCAACAGCTGACAGACAACTGAAAGTACCCACACTTTAAATCTCTCAGCCCCTCAAGCAATGGATCAGGATTCATAAGAAATACTACTTTGAGCAGGCAATCTTTCAGAGGACAATTTTTGTAGAATGTCCATATATTTGTATAACAGTAGGGGATGGAAGCCTGCATTAATGCAAATTTTCTTTTTCAGATTTTCTGGAAATTTTGTTAAAATTTGCATGGTTCTAAGAGTATAACTATAGCCTCATGTGTGGTGATCTGTGCATGGATGTGTGAAGGCTGCCCTTGATATCTAGAATCAATGTTACGTAAAAGTGCTTTTAAGGAATTTCTGGACCAGACAGATTGGTTAAGTCTGCCAAATAAAAATGATTAAATAAAAACAGTAGAATGGTCTTCTGCTGATACATTCAAGTATACAAATACCACATGAGAGAAATACAATTAACATAATATTACCATAGGTCTCATATAAGATATGGAAAAAATAAACAGCAAATTAAAGCTTAAATCACGACCAATATCTGCCCACGGGTACTCAACAGGTACATAGATTTTATATGAATCTGAAACTGCTTTCTCACCCAAGAAATGACTAATTTAAAATGTAAAATGAATATTTGTCACAAAGCCCATGTCTCATGTGAAAACAACTCCCATGCTGTATTTTCTGGGCTTTGAGAGAAAAATGGTGCTACGAGCTGGAACATTCACTGTCAAGGGACATTCTTAAGCCAGAAAGTAAACTTCTACATTGATATAAGAGATCTTCAGCAGATGTCTTTATTGGATATCTGCTCTTTATGTGCTGGCTTAGTTGTCTCTATTGTAACCCAACCCCCCCCCCCCCAAAAAAAAAAAAAAAAACAGTGAGTGCCAGTGAGTAATAATTAACACTATTTTGCCTTACCAAAGTATGTTAGCCACCAGGCCTGGAAGTCACACAGAGATCCCCTTGGATGGGACTCACCCTAATGAAAGCGTAAAGAAAAGCATGGAGAAACATCTTAGCTGGTGCAGAAAAGACAATATATGCGTACTGAGTGAAAAAGAGTGAGTAACTCACCATGACATATGCTACGCTGTCAAAGAAAGCAGCTACAGTGAGGCTGAGAATCATTTTCTGTACAGGGAAAAGACCAATCAAAGGCAATACATTCATATTAATATAGAGAGAAAGAGAAATTATTGATCAAATAATCACTGCCTGCTTGGCATACAGCTTCCCTTGCGGGGACTAATCACAGAGGACTGTCTCCTCTAATTCCTTGTACATGAACTGAACTCACTGTATCTTACAAGGAAACTAGAAAAGCACTAAAAGAACACAGACTTCCACCATGACCACCAGTCCACTCTTCTTCTCATCATACAACATTATTAAACCACAAATTATGCCCTTTCTGTTCTTCAGTTTTGTCAATTGCTGCCACTGATTTGTTCAACCAAGTATGACCAAAGTAACATGAAAGGTTCCAAACTTTGTGTGAATACATGTCATAGCCTTAGGGGTCTTCAAAGGGGTTGCTTTGTTTGAATGGAGTCCTATGGGAGAAGTGGCTCAGCACCCTGATAACAATAGGATGTGATGATCTCTAACATACAGGTTGCACATTTATGACACTACCTTAAAAGACCTAAAACTAACAAAAATATTTATTTTGTGAGACAACAAAGAGCCACATCTACCTTAGATGTTATGACAGACCTCCTACAGTCTGTCGTGTAGCTGACTGCTTGTGTACTTTTATGCCTCTTTTCTTGTATTTTACCACTGAAACTTAGCTTAAAAATCCAAACTCACACAAATCTGTACCTCCATAGCTGAGAACTCTGCTCTGCTACACCACAAGACAAACTATTGTACAAATTAGGAGAACATGTGATGTCAGAGGCCTGATACCAGTGGCTCACAGAGATACACACAAACAAAGCTTAAGCTAACTAGCAGCGGAATAGCTGTTATGCTTTCATCGATTTTTTTAACCATGTATAATCATGTGTTTTATTAAACTGTATTGTCCCCTTTCAAATAAACTAAACTTAATGGTGAAAAGCCTGACACTGGAGTCAGAATAACTGTGGATATAAGGAAAAACCCTTTCAGCCCATTGACAGATGGACAGACAAACAAACAGACAAGACAAATGAACAGGAAAATGGGAGTGACCACATAATTTCCTTAGAATTAGTGATGAATCAATAATGTGTGCACCAGCAGCCAATCTTACTCTTGACTTTGCACATACTGGTCATTACAACTTCTGGCAGCCACAAAGAGACCAACACAGATACACACAAACACACAGCCCCTTATCTAATTGTGTCCAGCAATGACCCTGCTGAGGCTACACGAGGAGTGGAGGGGGGAGGGGGAAGGGAATGGAAGGAGAAGGGGAGGAACTGGAGACAGAAAAAGAGCGTAGGAGGGCCAGAGAGCACTAAAGACTATTGACTGATGGATAAGCTTTGCAAAAGGATGGAGGTAAGGAGAAGGTTTACGTGGTGTAGGAGGAAAAAGGAGGAAGAGGAGAAGGAAGACGACAAGCAGGAGGAGGTTAGGCTCTCTGTGACCCAGTCCAGAGGTAATAGGATCCATCAGGCCCACGTTAAGCTGTCATTTTCTTCAGATTAGGAGGATAATGTGAAGCACAACCTGACAGACCTGCTCGACTGCCTCCAAACACATAAGTATTCAAAAGCTGTACTCACGCAAACACCATACACAAGCACGACTGTACCTCAGAAAATTAAAACAAAAAAAAAAATCTATGAAAAATTACCTCAGTGGAAGAAAAAAAAAACAAACAAAAGGAAAGACTCTAAATCAACATTATTTATATATAATACAATACAAAAAAGCACAAAGAGGCAGACATTACCACAGCAGAACCATGAGCCAATTAACTCCACAATTGATTAATCTGTGCACTTAATTGCGTTCAATTATGCCAAGATTTGCCATGGTTAATTGAACATTTTTCTAGTGGCAATGAAGCAAACAGAAATGCGCAAAAAATTAAAAGACTGAGTGCAGATTTACCTGAGCCAAAGAATGATGCCTGCGAAGAAGCCAGATCACAAACAGCATAAAAAGGCTGAAAAAAAGAAATGAAAGACCACAGTGAGATGCTTCATGCTAATTACAGGGGCGACAATTTGAGCAGGACAGGCCAATTGCCACCCTAATGATGATGTACTTTGGTGCATGAAAATACATCATTACTTCACACTTATCCCCGCAGGCTGTCTGATAACCTTTACTGTAACTGCTGAGTCTTTAGCTTGTAGTCAGATCACTGACCATAAAAGCAATGTATGTTCAGACTGATTAAACTTGCAGCAGAAAATCTACTAAAGAGCATCTTTCGTTAAGTGTCCTGCCAAAAAATCTAAATACAGCCAAAGGGTAAAGCCATCATTTTAGGCAGCCTGAGATACAGAACATACCCAGACAATCCCTCAGAACAAAGAAATAACAAAAAATAATAATCATAATAATGACAACAGCTTGTTTGAAATACAGATGTTGCTGTTTCTGAAAAGCGTTGAAGTACCAATATTAACCAGAACGTATTAAAAGTGCATTATTACAAACTGAGTTCCACAGTCAGGTGCATAATATCATCACTTCAGCAATATGTCATTGCACAAACATGAAAACAAAATAAAAACAGGCAGAGTATAAGCACAAGACCACAATATAGTGTAAACCAATACAAAAAACCCACAAACCACAACCTCAACACACCTCTTGACAGTGTCAAAAGCAGCTGAACACTGTATTATTCTATAATTAGAATCAGAGCTGAATGACATTATACAGATTAATATATATAGTATCCACTTTACACCCATGGCCTTCCTCTTGATACTATTTTCACAGCAAAGAAGAATGTCATAATGGGTGCCTCATGTTGCCCACTATGTTACTTGCTGATTATGTTACTAACAGTTATTATTAAGACATCACATTCTGTAACATAGACTATAGATCTCTCAAATATTGGTATTTCACTCACTCACTGACAATTTGCTGTTAATCCTGTTGGTCTGGAATACAAGTCAAGCATAAAAAACATTGATACTGAGATAACTGAAAGAAATATTTACCATCCTACTAAGGAGAAGGTTCCTGTGGCTCGCTTTACTGTTAATATCACCACCTGTAAATCCAAAAAAAACAAAATTATTTATAGAGTCTGATATTAATATATATATATATACATTTTATTTTTATATTTTTACACTGTGACCTATGTGACTTCCTGTGCTTTGTAAACAGTGTTATT
>JAQQZY010000015.1:19421941-19450069 GCA_030068375.1 Ostorhinchus rueppellii
GTAGCTGGGATAGGCTCCATGCGACCCCCGTGACCCTAGTGAGGATAAAGCGGGTATAGAAGATGGATGGATGGATACATTGTGGAAGTGAAGTAATCAGAATCCATCTAATAAAATATGTTCTAAATTCAGTTCAATTCATGTCTATGCAGGTCAGCACTCGGATGGGCAGAACATCATCTTCACAGATGGAGAGTACATCAACCAAATTGCTGCCTGCAAAGATGTACGTTTCTTCTTATTCCTTACTAGTTTGCTGAGCTGTGGGGATCCACAGGTTCTAGATGTGGTAGTTTTTAAGCTGTTGTGTATTTGTGCATTCTGTATTGCAATTGTCCAGCAGTCACCGCTAAAGTGTTCTGGGCATAGCAACATGATTGTAAGCCAAAATTAATAATATCTCCCAAAATATTAGTCTTATGAATTTTCTGATTTTGCTACTTTTTTCCTTGACCAAAAATCCACAAGTATGCCAAACTGCAGTAGTCAGCTCTTTCTGGATTTTATGTGATTCCTAAGACACACAAACATGCATGCACACTGAGGCCACTTAGCTTTTATAATATAGATATCAACCTTATAAAGTGTTGCAAACGTGTTATTGTAAGAACTCAAATTGAATTTGTATCACTAGTAGAAAATCTTAAATGCTCACAAGATTTCACCTCGAGAGACTTTCTTTTGACATCTCTTGGTCATTTTTTTTTCTATGTAGACACTAGACAAATCAATCCCTTCTCATCCTTGTCAGTGGTCACCCTTTCAATCCTTGACTTTCACTGTGAAGCATCTGTCACTTCCTGTTGAAAAGGTCCAAGTGTCACTCCAAAGAAAGACCCTCAGCTGATGCCACCAGCTGTGCTGCAGAGCAGGAGGCTGCCATGTAGTTACATTTGTGTGTAGATGTGTGTCAGAGTGTGTTCTCTGTGGGTACAGCAGTGAAGACCCTGGCACCACATGTGGGTATTCTCCAGGGAGCTTAATCTCATAAGCACTTATCTGCATAAGCATTCTGTAATGTGAATGGGGGATGGGGAGATATACTGTAAAATCCATGTCTGCCGCTGCAGCTAATGTCCGCCTGGATAGCAGTTTTTCATTTTGAAATAGTTAAATCAAAGGAGTCAGCAACCAGATAATACGCTGAATACAGGGGTTTATCTAATGATTTGTAAATTCTGCAGGAATTTAAGACTAACATATGAGTCTTTCATCATTATCACAAAGAGGAGATTGGACCAGCACCATTTTACCATTTCAATATCCATCCCCAATTTCCCTAACATTTTAAACAATTTTCTTGTGTGCGTCTCTCTTTAATCCGGTCTCCTCTATAAGTGAGCCCTTTAAGCCACATCCATTGGGCTTTAACTGTCCTGCAGCTGCTGCAGTAGTCAATACCTGTCACATTATTTCAGTTAATATAAATGTGTATGGTCTAAATACTGGCAACATTAGGGTTCTGTTTGAGCCACTTAAGCTGCATCCACAAGTAATATCTTTCACTTTGAATTTGTCTTTTAAAAAGAATAGGATCCCTAACCACACTAACATCTTGGCAAAGTCTCAGTCAAAAATCTCAGAGCCTACACAACTAAGAGCATATCTAAAATGTGCATCATGTGACAAAAATAACTGATAATTAATGTTAAAAAAAGGTGTTATATATTGCTTGGCCCCACTCTCACTGCATCGCTTCAGCCACACAGCAGCTCCAGCTGATAGATTTGACAGCAGTAAGGCTATAATCCATGTGTTAAGTTTAACTTTATCCTGTGTCAAGTACATTGACTAAGAGAGTGTGAGAAATAGGGGCTGCCTGTGTTTCCTCATGTCCTACTATTATCAAACTACATATACTAGTACACACTCTGTGACTCACTGGTAAATGTCTTGGGTCTGTACATTAACAGGTTATAAAGAGTATGTGTGATGATCTAAAGTTTCAGTCAATATTTTCCCTTGTAATTTAATGCTCTATTGTTAATCATTTATTTCTAGATCATTATTATTTATTTATATTTTTATTTTGTCTGAGAGGTTGTTAATCATAACTAACATAAACTATTACTACGTTGCTACTTCATTAAATCCCCAAGACTGATTACTGTTAGAGTTGTACCTCACAACCAAGTAAAGCTCCTCACTTTTTTCCTAAATGTTTCTTAATTTGACACAGATGGCTTGAAATGTTGTACCACACTCCAAACCTGTTGTGTTATAGAGCTAATTAGGCTCAATCAATCCTGTTTGTCTTGACTTCTGCAGGACGGTTTTGTTGTTCGGATCTATACAATGAGCTCAGACCCAGCGCTGCAGCAGGAACTGCAGCTGAAACTGGCAAGGAAATGTCTGCACGCTTGTGGCATTTCTCTCTTTGACCTGGAGAAGGATCTGCACATCATCAGTAAGTGACAGAAAATATATCATCCTGTTATGAGTATGTAGTGATATCCATCTTACATCATATATCTGTACTCCGGTTATAATCATTTCATACTGTATTTGTGTGTACGTGGTTGCAAATGGGTCAGAAATATTCACAATATGCACTCGTCAACCTTGTGTGCATATGTCTGTGGCTCTAAATAGCATGTTGTTCTCTCAGGCACAGGTTTTGATGAAGAGGCAGCACTACTAGGAGCAGGCAGGGAGTTTGCTCTGATGAAAACTGCCTCAGGAAAGGTGAGAGTGAAAATCTTCCCCCTGCTGATGTGTCTAAAATGTTTAACAAAGATGGAATCTGGAACAGAATCAGCAGCTGGTCTCTAAGATCTTTTGTCTTGTTAATGACAGGCAGATGCTTTTGAGAGAGAAACTGTGGAAGAACACAAATTAATTATGTTTCTGCCTGTGCTTTTTTCCTTTTATGTCACGCTGGCCATGTGAAGCCCCAAATTAACATTGTCTGCATTCAGAACATCTGTCGTCATTTAGCTACGCTGAAAAATATAACTGTAATCTGTCTAATGTAAAACAATAATAAGTGGCTTCATGTTTTGGAAATATCTTGTGACCTCAAAGCTATATTACCTTTGAATGATTTAGAATAAGATAGATACTTTGCATGTTTTGTTATGGAAATAGAAGTCTTGTGGTCTTTTCACTATTCCCTGGATGTGACTCCTGTTAGTGGTTGAATCTACAAGGAGATATAAAGTGTCATCTCATTTTGTGAGAATTTTATATGTTTTTAACTGAATGATTAAGGAAAGTGAGGACATAAAATAGAATAGAGATTAAGGCATGGAAAGACTAGAAGTGGTAACTTTGAGCAATGCAAATTTACATACACAGATGAAGTTTTTGTACATTAAACAGCATGTACCGTGTTTCTATCCGCAAGTAATATTCGTGTACAATGCTATAATACTTGACTGAAAATACATCATATAGTCTCTAATCACCTAAAGAAAGCCTAGTCTCAGGTGAATATGGTTGTTGAATAAGATATTTAGCATTTTTCTGTAGAGTAGCTTTGTAAGACAGGAATGTTAAGTATGTAAGTGGTGGGGTGTGTGGAGGGTGTGGTTTAGTCATTCCCTACAGTAGGTACAGTGCAATGTGTGTATTTTCTAGCGATCCAGAGGAGTTGCCTCTGTGTACAGGTCTAATCTCACAGGACACTTTATCTGCAGATTACCCTAACCCAGACTGACTGGATGGGTAAAAATAGGAGCAGTTAACCTGTGTCTTGGCACAAAGTTCACTCATTACTCAGGCAGGCCGACATGTGATGATAGTGACAAAAGTCAAAGACTTGCTTATTTTCATTTACCAGCTGCTCATTCTGTGCTTATCCTGCATGCAGTAGCACTAGGATTATGTTCTTTGAAAAGTTAATGACAGATTACTTTTCACCTCTAGAATGTGTTTGTATGTATCATCACAAGTTGCCTCATGCTGTTTGAATTGTGGAACATGCATATTGTTACTGTTTGAGTTGTTAAACACACATAAATCTATGTTAAGCCTTATAATGACAGAGTCTCAAGAAAAAAAAGAACTTTTTTTTTCTAAGCAAGCTTGTTCTCAAGATGTTGAACTATTTTATGAAAAATTAATCTTGGCTGAAGCAGTGCTTGGTGACAAATGCATGTTTTGCTGCTTGTTTTAGCATCTTCTCTTATCTTCCTTCTTTCAGATTTACTACACAGGCAAATATCAGAGCCTGGGTATTAAACAGGGTGGCCCATCTGCAGGGAAATGGGTGGAACTACCTGTTACAAAGTCTCCCAAGATTGTTCAGTTTTCAGTCGGCCATGATGGCTCTCATGCCCTGCTTGTAGCTGAAGATGGAAGTGTGTTCTTTACAGGCTCTGCCAGTAAAGGAGAGGATGGAGAGTCCAGTAAGAAAAATTAAAAATACCTACAGATATGTACTCATATTCCTCATTTTACAAAAACAAATATAGCTGACTCAAACACAGTTCAATAATCAGTTGGAAAGCTAATGTCTGTGTCCTCTGGATCCACTTTGTTTTCAGCTAAAAGTCGCAGACAGCCTAAGCCCTACAAGCCTAAGAAGATGATCAAATTAGAGACTAAGACTGCAGTGTACACAGCATGCAACAATGGCAGCAGTAGCATTGTTACCAAGGATGGTGAACTGTACATGTTTGGCAAAGATGCCATTTACAGTGACAGCACCTGTAAGTTGAATGGAACAGACCCTTTTCATATTTTAGCATAACAAAACTTTTCTGAGATACTAATTTTTTTTGTCAAACTGTTTTAAAATAATTCTATACTATAGTATTCATTTTCATCACAATTCTTGCTCTTATCTTCACAGGTCAAGTGACAGACCTGAAAGGTCACTTTGTAACTCAGGTTGCCATGGGAAAGGCCCATACATGTGTCCTGACTAAGAGTGGAGAAGTGTGGACTTTTGGGGTGAATAATAAGGGCCAGTGTGGGAGAGACACTGGAGCCATGAGCCAAGCAGGGAAAGGTGACAAAATACAGAGACACTAATACACATATATTCATGCAACATAGTACACGTTGGATATGCAGTGTATATTTTGACCATGTAGTTCACTAATTTTGTTGCCTCATTGTGTGTCTGTTTTAGCATTTGGTGTGGAGAGCATGGCCACAGCGATGGATGAGGACCTGGAGGATGAGCTGGAGGAGAAGGAGGAGAAGAGCATGATGTGTCAGCCAGGCATGCACAAATGGAAGCTGGACCAGTGCATGGTGTGCACAGTGTGTGGAGACTGCACTGGCTATGGGGCCAGCTGTGTCAGCAGCGGGCGGCCAGACAGAGTACCAGGAGGGTGAGAAAACACAAACTGTGAAAGGGGTTTATGTTGGCATCAAAATATGTCTACAGCGCTTGTCATTACTGCTTTATAAGTGAACAGAAAATTGCACATCAAACTGGTTGTTATTTTTACAATTTCTTTTCATTCTTTTCACTTGTTTTGTGTCTGATTGTGTCCTTTCATTTCTTTGCCCACCAGTATCTGTGGCTGTGGGTCTGGAGAATCTGGTTGCTCAGCGTGTGGATGTTGCAAAGCTTGTGCTAGGGAACTGGATGGTCAGGAAGCCAGACAAAGAGGCATCTTTGATGCTGTGAAAGAGATGATTCCCCTGGACCTGCTGCTTGGTATGCAAATTACTATGTTAAATGATTTGACGTCCCTTCCATTTTTTGTTTTATACAAGAAATACACCTCAACCAGCATCACCACTCAGATTGTTTAAATTTCTTTTTTAAACACACAGTTTCATTAGTTGTAAAGATGATATAATGTATGCATGTTTAACCTGGACATACACAGAATTGACTGTCATTATTGTTGGTTCCTCCACAATTGCACAAACAAGATTACTGTTTTGGTGGGCACTGTGAAACGCTATCTATATTGTTCGGAGCTGTGTCAGTGTGTTGCTTATGCTGCTCACATCACAACGTCTGTCGCATTTGCTTGGATGGAGTGTTCCACACACCTATTTTCACTCCTTTATTTTGTTCTTGCGTTGTGCAGAGTCACTGCTTTTCCATCACATCTCTCCACCATTCATTGATGTGTGTCTTGTTTTGTTCTGCTCTGCTCCGTCTCCCTTTCCCCTCCTCCTTCTCCTGCATCTTGTCTGGGCTGCCTGTACCTCGGGCCTTTTGTGTTTTCAGCTGTGCCTGTCCCTCCCCCTCCAGGAGTTAACATTGAGGAACACATTCAAATCCGTCAGGAGGAGAAGCGGCAGAGGATCAACCGAAGACACAGACTGGAAGAGGGTCGAGGTATGGATCAGGGCAAGACAGAAATCACCTGAATGGGACTACAGTATGTGTAGGAGAGGGCTGAGTGTTTCTTTTGCATTTTGAAGTTAACATTTCTACAGAGTAGAAACACAGGTGCAGATGTAGAGCTAGAAGGTGGAGTGAAGCTAATGGTATGCCTTCAGATGCTGTGTGAGCTTGGGTGTTGTGCCTTGGTGACTTCCCCCTTGCTTGTGTCTTTATAATTTTTCAGTGTGTGTATTGTTGTGCAGTATTATCATGTGTTCTTTCCCATTTGTGAGCATTGTGCATGCATGTGAAAGTTTCTTTCTCCCTCAGGCCCCCTTGTTTTTCCTGGTCCCATTTTTATGAACCAGCGTGAGCAGGCCCTAGCCAGAATAAGACCCCTTCAGGCACTAAGGCATAAACGGGACAAGCACAAAGGTACTATGGTCTTCACTAACTCAGTGGGTGCAGAGACACCCCTTTGACTCATCTCCCAATCTGGCTGTCCCGCCCACCTCCTCTCTCACTGTCTAAAGGCAGGACTCTTGTATCTTCACCAGGTCTCATGGTAACAAATGTTGCAGCCTGTTGGCAGGAAGGACTCACTTTGACACACAGTGAAGAAATGACTGTTAAAGCCTTTAGACTGGGTTAAGGGTTAGTTTCTCCAGCAGGCTCTGTCCCTTTTTGAATTAATACTCCTAATTTTATCATGTGTTAATCAGGAAGAACCCAATGATGGGATTTTTTTTTTTCTGCCAGTCATGCTTTTTCATTTTGGCTGGTCTAATTCTCAGTCTTGGCTGCCTGCTCTGCCCACTCTCATTGTTTAGACCTAAATAGAAATCGATGTCCTTGTCTAACTGGATTTACCATCCCTCCCATAGCAGCTGATTTGTCACTGGGTGGATAACACTGCAGCATGACAAGCAGATAAGTTTTGACAAATGACAAGCTGACAGATGTGACACACAGGAATGGAAGCACAGTTGTTAGTTTTTACAAAACATAGTCTTAGGTTTATTTTCATTGCAGCGGATACACAGTGACAGTAAATATTTGCATTCTTAAAAGTTCAAGTTAACAAAAACTTTAAAATGTTCATACATACACTCAGAGCACTAGCTAAAAATGGATTCATGCTGATTATTGCCTGTACAAATGTCTCAATGTTTTTTGTAGAGGGTGCATATATTCAGGTCTTTGTTGTAAAGTGTGAAGTATGTTTTTTTCTTACTTGTATTCTATTTTGGCTCTAACTTCCTGGCCAATGTGTGCACACAAGATACTCAGAACTTGTATGCTTTAAGGTTGTTGGTTGTAACCTTCTTGGATGACCATATTAGCTTTGATAAATGTATTGTCATATCACACAGTTACTTATATATGTTTATGCTACATCTGATCCCACAGTAAATATCTATTTCAGAAAAGCTGTGGGTCACCTCTTTATGCCTGTTAGGAAATTGAGACCTATTTACTTTGCTCAGCAATTTTCTCCTACAGGACTGTGCATTGTGTTTGAATAGTTGTAAGACTGGGTTATCTGAGATACTTTCCCCAGTCATCCTTCTTCATGCTCCACACCCGCTCACTGGCAAGGTGAATGTGTCAACACCAGATTTTATGATCTGTAGATAATGGCCCCTTGCAACTTTTAAGGCCAGAAACCCTTTACTGAGGATACATTTTTCAAGACCCTTAATATTTGAAATACAGGTGTGCATACTACCAGTTCCACTCTTTGATGCCATTGAAATTATTTTACACTAAAAGGTTTCAAGCTCAATCATTCAGGCCTGTTTCATAGTAACAAACAGTGCCACATTTGTGTTTTATCATACTCTTTTCACTTTAATATTCTTAAATGGAGTGTATTTTATTGGACATATGGACACAACTTGATGGGATTTATGCTTTAGGTCACTAAAATGTTTCAGAAATTGAAGAGTACCAAAACAGGCATGATCTTAATAAAACCCATACATCTACAATGTCCAGTCTAAATCTGATATTGGGTAAATGTTTCAACCATGAAACAATGGACTTATTGTTCCCTCTTCAAACCATTGACAAAATGTGCTGAGTTGCTGATGATGGCAATCTTGTAGAGCTCATCAGAGTAAACCTATTACTTGAGAAAATATTTAGCTAGCTGACAAATAAATCAAACATACCAAGAGCAGATATGATTTGTTGTACCCTGAGTAAAACGAGTGACTCATGACAGATTGATGTGATGTATCAGTCATATCAGAGTTTCTATTGACCTAGAGCTAATGGGGCTGGAGATGGAACACAGTGTGTCTTTTTCTTGCCACAAATGGTCCACGTCTGTTGACGTAAACTTGATACAGAATAATTTTGTAATTCATAGCAAGTTATTTTATGGACCTGCTGGGTGTGGGTAATAGAACCCCCAGGATTCCCTTGACCCGACTTTGAAAACTACTGTTTTCTTTTTCAAGGATGTCCACTTTCAGAGTTGGATCCATGAGCATTAACACTTTTTTGCAGTTTACTGTGGAGTTCAAACACAAACCTTTTGCAACACCTTACAATCTGAACTGAGTTTCAGAGGTGCTGTAAACCACAGTGCTGGGTCCTTGTTCAAAAAGGTATTGACAGTCATTCTGTTTACTGTAATGCATGAGCCTCAATCCAACTTTTCCACTGATGCACCCCAAAGGCAACCTCTTAAACAGGGCTCAGGGTAAACCAGATTTCCTCTTCCTCACTGAACAGACAGAGATGTTGAAAACAAGAACTAATTGATTAACAATTGATCTGTCCTTCAGAAATTTGTAATTTACCTCGGCCTGTTACAGCACTGGTTACCAAAAGCCATTCTGTTATAGAGGTATTGTTCCCTCCTTTCTATTTTGGCTTTTTCCTTTTCCTATTTTTTGTCTTTGGAGTCCTGCTTTCCCTCCATCTCTGTTTTCCAGGACCTTGCAGAGACATCCACTCTGGCGATCTGAAGTATCAGCTAAACTCTCTCGCTTTTCCTTTTCTGCTCAAATATGCTGACTTGAATGTGTGCCTTACAGATGGTAGCAGTGAGCGTGGCGAGAAGGATGCCAGCAAAATCACCACCTACCCCCCGGGGGCAGTGAGATTTGATTGTGAGCTGCGAGCAGTGCAGGTCAGCTGCGGTTTTCACCACTCAGGTAAGTTACTTTGCCTTAGTGGTACTTTCATTGGTCTGCCTGCATATAACTTCATGAAAACCAGAAAATGTTTAGCCTGAAAAGCCTGCTTTGCAGAGTGACACTGAGGATGGTCTTGCTTTACAGTGGTTCTGATGATAAATGGAGACGTCTACACATTTGGTTATGGTCAACATGGGCAGCTTGGACATGGAGACGTCAACTCCAGGTATGATTGACTGGCAAACATTAACAAAATATGCTATACACTGAGTAGGATGGTACTCTAAACTAATATGTCTATCTGGCAGGGGTTCTCCAACTTTGGTACAAGCCCTTCCTGGTCCCAGTGTCCAGGTGACGGCAGGCAGTAACCACACGGCTGTTCTCCTCATGGATGGGCAGGTCTTCACATTTGGCAGCTTCTCTGTAAGGAAACATTGGTGCTCAGCTGATGGTGCTCTGCTGATTCAGGCTTTCTGTTTTTCTAAGAACTGTACTTGACAACATACAACCACTTTTGTAAAAAAAAAAAAAAAAATCTCTAAAGCTGCACAATGATACTTGAACACATCTCCAATTAATGTGCTTCAGTTTACAGGCGTGAGCTACAAATTAGATCCAACTGAAAACAAATGGCCATATATCTCACTTCATCTAATATGTTATTGTTATATCAACATCACATTAGTGGCAGATAAGGGAAACTGAGTCCTTAATTTAGCAAGGAGATATCACTATCACAAAGATGTGACATTCCTGTCCTTGTCCCTTCCACATTTTACATGCACAGGCAAGTCACCGCTAATCATTTTGCTCTGTGTATCTTCTTCACTCGCTGTGAAGGCCTTTGTTTGCGTGTGTGTGTGTGTGTGTCTGTGTGGCTAACGGCACGCAACAGGAACCACCATGCATTTTACTGTGTGAGGCTAAAAACTGGACATTCAAATCACCAAACAATTAGTGCCTTTCTGATCTATTATTATTTTGTTTACTTATAATGACAGAATTACTTGAGATGTTGATGGATGTAAAACTGTTTTGTTGGGGCTGACCACAAAATATGCCATAGGGGGAATATAATATATACCTCCTTGTTTTTCAGAAAGGACAGCTGGGCCGGCCCATTTTAGACATGCCCTACTGGAATGCCAAGCCATCTCCCATGCCCAATATTGGTGCCAAATATGGACGAAAGGCCACCTGGATTGGTGCCAGTGGAGACCAGACGTTCTTGCGGATCGATGAGGCTCTTATCAACTCCCATGTCCTAGCCACTTCAGAGATCTTTGCCAGCAAACACATTATTGGCCTTGTGCCCTCCTCTGTGTCTGAGCCACCTCCATTTAAATGCCTCCTTATCAACAAAATGGATGGAAGCTGCCGTACATTCAATGACTCTGAGCAGGAGGACCTCCAGGGATTTGGCTTGTGTCTTGACCCTGTGTATGATGTCATCTGGAGGTTAGTCCATTTTGCTTTTATTTGTCAATTTTTATGTTCAGTATAGTTTATCGGACATTGTTACAGCCTGTTACCACAACGCAGCCCTAGTTTGAATGTTTTTACTTGTTTTCTTAGGTTCCTCCCGGCCTCGAGAGAGATGTGGTGTTACAATGCAGTCATAGCTGATGCCCGAATGCCCTCTGCTACAGATCTACAGGCTCGTTGTAGCATCCTCAGTCCAGAGCTTGCATTGCCTTCAGGCTCACATGCATCCACTACTCGCTCTCATGGAGCCCTGCACATCCTTGGTAATTACTTGTACTAATCTCTCAGCATAGTGTCATAGGTCATAGGTCTTGTGCAAACTGTAAATCTCTGCTGTCTATAATGGTAGTTACGGAAAAGGTCAATTAATCTTACGTCATTGCTGAGTAGTCTAATCATTGGTAACCATCGATTTTAGTCTTCCACTTTAAGTCTTGTGTTGAAATTCTGTGGATGAGCTAAGCAGATTTTTGCAGTACTATATTTTTAGCAGTTTACAAACACATTCTTGCTTAAATCTCAAACCTGACATGATGTAATATTCACAGGATTGCTTGGATTGTAAATATTGATTGTGTACTGGGGTGTCCAATTAGGTTGCCTGGATACTCTGGCTGCCATGCAGGAGCTGAAGATGGGTGTAGCTAGCGCAGAGGAAGAGACCCAGGCAGTGATGAAGGTCTATTCCAAGGAAGACTACAGCGTGGTGAACCGCTTTGAGAGTTAGTGGGCATTTTGTACATGATAAATGACGCATAACACAACATACTGGGAGATGCATTACGTTGGCTATTATATTGTTCCTTCTGAAGTCATGTTTCTATCAAGCCAAGCCAGAATAAATCAAAGCTCTTGAATTTGTAAAACAGGATCATTAATATTCAATTTAAAGTAGTTAATCGTCTACCTATAAGGCAGCTATATAAATAGTCTTTGTAGATAAACAATGAAACATTTTGAAAACTTTAGTTTACGGATTTGGTGTTTGATGTTTTAGGTCACGGTGGTGGCTGGGGCTACTCGGCCCACTCTGTTGAAGCCATCCGCTTCTGTGCTGATGCAGATATCCTGCTGGGTGGGCTGGGCCTGTTTGGTGGTCGAGGGGAGTACACTGCTAAGATAAAGGTAAACGGCTTCATCACCATTTATTTATCAGTTGCAGTAAGTCTTGGATTTGTTCAAGGACCGAAACTTAAAAGAATGTTGAACTGCTATACATTCTACTAAACTAAGCAGATACATTAAGGATGTGATCTCATTTTCAATGATGCCAACAATAATCATGCCATCATATGTACCCCATATTATTTACTAATGTAGTACAATACACTTAATGAGTAATCAAATGTGATTCCAGAATCAAATTGTACCATTTGCAATTTTTTTTTGCAGCTTTTTGAACTCGGGCCTGATGGGGGCGATCATGAGACAGATGGTGACCTGTTAGCTGAGACTGATGTTCTGGCCTATGACTGTGCTGCCAGGTACAGTTTATCTATATATTCTCTTCCATGAAACATTTTTCCCTTCTCAATCTGTTGGGCACCAGAACAGTGTTTTTGATAGTTCTGACTGTTGGTGTCATCACTTTTAGGGAGAAGTATGCCATGATGTTTGATGAACCGGTGCTGCTTCAGCTGGGCTGGTGGTATGTAGCATGGGCGAGAGTGTCAGGTCCCAGCAGCGACTGTGGCTCCCATGGGCAGGCTACCATAACTACTGATGATGGGTAATAAAAAATATTCCAATATACCTTTCCCTCAGATGCAATTTTTCTCAAATAATATTTTACATTAAATAATGGCGACATCTATTGTTTTTTACTCTGTAGTGTGGTATTCCAGTTCAAAAGCTCTAAGAAGTCAAACAATGGTACAGATGTTAACGCAGGTCAAATACCTCAGCTGCTTTACAGGTAAGTCAAATTTTTAAGTTTTAGTTAACAGTGATGCTCTTGTCACAATCATCCTGTCAAATAAGGATGATAAATGACTTTGATTTTGTATATCTTAACATTAGACTTCCTTCAAATGATGGCAACGCATCCAAAGGGAAACAGCAGACCAGTGAGCCGGTCCACATCCTCAAACGCTCTTTTGCTCGTACAGTCTCAGTGGTTAGTACCGTCTCCTAATATTCCACTGTGCACAACACTATGGAACTGTAGTCGACCTGTATGAGAAACTGTCTATCGCTTTCTCTATGTAGGAGTGTTTTGAGTCACTGCTGAGTATCCTTCACTGGAGCTGGACCACGTTGGTACTGGGTGTGGAGGAGTTGCGAGGACTAAAGGGTTTCCAGTACACAGCCACCTTACTGGACCTGGAGAGACTACGCTTTGTTGGCACATGCTGCCTTCGCCTGCTCAGGGTCTACATCTGTGAAATATTCCCAATTGCAGGTGGGAGGACAAACATCTACATTATTTTATCAAAGGTGTATTATCTTGTTCTCTGTAAACGAGGAAAAATTCTGTACTGCTGCTCATGAATTTTTATGAATACATCAGAGGTATAGTGATTCTCCAAATTCATGGTTTGATTTAAATAGGAAAAACTGGGGAACAAAATCATGGGCTTCTTTAAATCAACTACAGTTTTAAATAATAAGAGCAGTAAAGAATAAAGTGAAGGTAGAATAACATCATAAATTAACTTTTCATGAATACCTTTTTAAGACAAGTCTATATATTAACTAAGTACCTTTGTAAATAAAACAATAGTCACATGCAACAAATAAACTGAACCACAACATTAGTATTTTTATCCTGACTTTCCCCTTTGTTTTTTTAACAGATTTTTTACTTGACTCACACATATAGACACACATTCAACAAACATTTAGGAGATGCAAAGGAAGTACAGTTTCATTTGCTTCACATTATCTCAATTTCATGTTTTTTTTTTTTTTAACGGACTATGTCTTGATTAACAGTCAGTATCTTACACTTAAATAACAGAGTTCTCATAGTCCATTCTCCAAATGCTGTACGCATACAAAGCTTAATAAAAAAGACAAAAGGAAAGAAAAAAAGAGAAAAAGAAAAACAAAACAAAGAGGGGAAGTGACTACAATTCTGGTAGTGCTTGTATTAGTAATCGCCATATTTTGAGAAACAAGTCTGTTTTCATCTGTAATCTTACTGTGATGTTTTCCATAATAAATACCTTTTTTTTTACCCTGTCTCTCCACTGGGTGGCTGTGGTTGTAACCATGTGACTGTTATCATCTTCTTTGCTACCAGAAGCAGGACTTTCAATAAATATTTTGAATCTTTATCTACCATGCTGTCAGGGACTATACTCAGAATGTAAAGTGCTGGTTCAAAGGGAAGACTAATACTCATGATCTGTTCAATCTCTTTTTAGACCTTTTTCCAGAAATTTTGTATTTTCGAACAGTCCCAGAATATGGGTGAAGTCACCACATGCTTCACACTCCCTCCAGCATAATTCAGATGTGTTATTGTATTTCGACATAATATGTGGAGTGTTAAAATACCGTATTTTCGCTCTCCAGTCGAATTCCCTCCATACTGGGCTATTCGTTAGTTTATGTCCTTTGATTATTTCCTCCCATTCTTCCTCTGATATGATAATGTTTGCTTCCAACTTCATTTTTCTTTAATATCCACATTGTTATCATTGATTTCATGTTGTAGAGCCTTATAGATTGTTGATATAACCCCTTTCTTTGATTTTTATTCCTCTGAGAGTGACAATAACATTTCCTCGATTTTGGATTTCCCCTTTGTTTTAGAACTGTTCTGTTCCATGACTTAACACAACAATACACTTACTTACAGCTGCAGTACATTTACGTGTAAATTCTGATATAATACAAAGCTGTTATCTCTGTCATTTGGTTTCCAGCCAGTACCAAAGCTGTAGTGGAGGAGTCAAGCAAGCTGGCAGAGTGTGTGGGAAAAACACGCAGTCTGTTGAAGAAGATCCTGTCAGAAGGGATGGACAACTGTTTGACCAAGCTGGATAATGACCCCCAAGGCTATTTGTCTCAGCCTCTCACACTACTAGAGGCTGTGCTGCAGGAGTGCCACAACACTTTCACTGCTTGCTTTCACTCATTCTACCCAACGCCAGCGCTGCAGTGGGCCTGCCTTTGCGACCTGCTCAACTGCTTAGACCAGGTAAATTACTGTAAAAAATAGCTTGAGTGATTTTCATTTTGTCACTCAATGTAAATGTATTTCATGAATTTAGCAGTAGATTACATTATATTGTCTAGGTTTTTAATTAAAGAAATTTATGTCATGGCTTAAAAATCACCCTTCATATTTTTTCCCCAGGACATTGCTGAGGCTAACTTTCGCACATCCAGCAGCCGCCTGCTGGCAGCTGTAATGTCAGCTCTGTGTAACACCTCTGTCAAGCTGACATCCATCCTGCCCATTGCATATGACGGGGAAGTGCTGCTAAGATCCCTAGTTAAACAAGTTAGCACAGAGAATGACTCGGCCCTCGCTCACCGCTTTCCCCTGCTGGTGGCCCATATGGAGAAACTAAGCCATGTGAGTTTTTGTTCCGTGTTCATATCAGGTATCATTACTTCAAAATTCTGCATATGAGCAGCACCTTCGGAAAACAGGTCCAGTCCAAATGTATTTATAAAACTGCAGACTTGATCTGAGTACTTTGTGACAGGTTTAATTTAGTTATGCTTCATTTATTTCTTTTTAGACTGAGGAAAATCTGATGGGCATGACCAGTTTCCGGGAGGTCCTGGAGAAGATGCTGGTGATTGTTGTGCTACCAGTCAGAAAGAGTCTGAGGAAGGAGGTGGAGTTGTTCTCTCCACACCTGGTTTCCAACACCTGTGGCCTACTGGCTTCTATCGTCTCTGAACTCACTGCCTCTGCCCTAGGATCTGAGGTAAACACTTTCTACTAAATAGTTTCCTTTAGAAAGTGGATCCTATTCTGAACATTTTTCTTCATGAACTAAACTGAATCCTAAACATTTTTAAGCCTGTGTCATTTTATATTTTATGGGTAGTTATTTCATTTTTATTGGGTTGTAAAAATTTTAATAATGACAAGTAACAAGTTACTTGATGTCGTGACTAGAGTTACTTTCCTCATACCTTTCTTATCTTTCCCATTCCACTTTGCTTCATTGTTAATGAAGTAACTCTTCATTGTGACTGTTTTCATGTTTACTTTTATCAACAACATAAATTGTGTGATGAGTCATGAAGTTGATAGGACAGATGTCTGTCACTCCCTTTTCTGCACTCTTTATTTAATTACTGCTCGCATGCAAACCCATGTTGTGCTGTCAAGTCTCTTTAGCTATTGTTACTATAGTAACCATAACTGAGCGGCAGCCCTTGGCACCACTAATTTTCACCCCAGTCTGTTGTCAGGGAAACAACTCCTCTTCCCCAGAGGGACCTATATAGGTCCTTCCACAGCTGTGTCTGGTTCCCTGAAGACGGAATGGCGATATAAATAGTAATAGTTCATATTAACCCATGTTTCACAACCAATGATTATAAGAAATATTTCGTTTAACTTGTTTCAGAGATTATATCCAGACAATCCATTCTCCCTGTTTGCCTTGTTATGGTTTCCAAAGACATTTTTAGTATTTGGGTGCTGCACAGCATTTTCTAAATGTTGCCATCTATTTGCAGGCTCCTTTTTCTTGATAATTTGTAATCTTTAATGCAGGTTACATACATTTCCAGGATTCTTTTGTTTATGAACATTTACACCAGAACTTGTTTGCACACTTCTCCTTTATTATGTTAATCTTAACTGGTCATGTAAGTATGTTTTCATACAACTCTTATTATGTCTTTACCCATTAGGTTGATGGACTGAACTCGCTCCACTCGGTGAAAGCATCTCCTAACCGTTTCACCAAAACAAGTCAAGGCCGGAGTTGGAACACAGGCAATGGGTCTCCAGATGCCATCTGCCTCACTGTGGACAAACCAGGTGTTGTCCTGGTTGGTGTGTGTGTCTATGGTGGAGGGGGCATCCATGAGTATGAACTAGAAGTGCTTGCTGATGATGTAAGACATAATTGATCATCTTTTGTTTATCCTAGTATAACTAGACTAGTTTTTAAGTTTTGGTGTCTCTCTGCTTTGTTTCACCATGGTCCTGTTACCCTCCAGGCACAGACAGAGCACCCAGGGGATTCGGCACATTCTCATAGGTGGACATCTCTTGAACTAGTGAAGGGCACCTACAGCACAGATGATTCTCCCAGCGATATTGCAGAGATACGCCTGGACAAAGCTGTGCCACTTAAGGTACAATCTGAAGAAAATAACATATAACATGCTGTGGGAATAGTGCTGTTTTGACAGTTTAAAATGTAGATTTATTGATGAAATTATTCTTCCTGCAGGAGGGGGTGAAGTACGCGGTTAGACTGCGAAACTATGGCAGCCGGACAGCCAATGGAGATGGAGGTATGACAACAGTGCAGTGCGCTGATGGAGTGTCCTTCACATTCAGCACTTGCAGTTTGAGTAGCAATGGGACCAACCAGACCAGAGGACAGATTCCACAGATCCTCTACTACAGGTAAAGACAGTCCTAGCATTTTCTAATATTTGATGTTCGAAAGTTGTTTTTTTTCTGACTTGTGATGTGTCTTGTTAATGAAGGAGTGAGTATGATGGAGATCTCCAGTCACAGCTGCTGAGCAAAGCCAACGAGGAGGACAAGAACTGCAGCAGAGCTCTCTCTGTGGTCAGTGCTGTGGTCAGAGCTGCAAAAGACCTTCTTCACAGAGCGTTTGCTGTTGATGGTAAGAGCCAGTCTTAGACCTGTGTTATAATAGGCTCTCAAACAGCCTGAATTATGGATCTCAAAGTGTCTCTGAAAAACTGTACTGATCAAAAACCACTAATGGAACCATGTTATAATGTAGTGTGATGGCTGAAGTGACATCTTCCCGAATGAAAAATATCTACTTCTAGAAAAATAATATTGTTTTTGCTAGTGTGATTTTGAACTAATATGGGCAAGTCCCAGTTTAGCAAGGTCTGGCTTGAGAACAGCACATTTAGCTAATTTTTGTGTAAAAAGTGTTAGAAACAGCTCCAGTTATGACCTTGGGGTAAGTTTCATTGGAAGTCAGAAAAACACAAAACTGCACTAAACATCAAACACTCAACATTCTATATTAACATCAGAAGCATCAACAAAGTCACATGTACTTCTTGGCCAGTATGGACATGCACATACTGCACACTCTCCATTAGAAGCATTGGTATCTAATGGAGAGTGTGGGTAAAATAAACCTCTCATTTTGTCTGTGTCCTTTGTCTTTTCTAGTTGATGATATTCCAGAGCTTTTAAGTTCTTCTAGCCTGTTCTCAATGCTCCTACCTCTTATCTTGGCCTACATTGGACCTGTGGCTGCATCTGTACCCAAGGTATGTAGTCTTGTCTTCTTTCACTGCAAAATGGTTTTCCTGTGATGTGACATGTCGGTCAAATTATTTTCTTTCCTTCTCCAGGCGGCTGTTGAAGTCTTTGGACTGGTTCAAGAGTTACTACCAGCTGTTTCTGCTCTTAACCAAAAGTATGCTCCACCCACCTTCAACCCTAACCAGTCAACCGACAGCACCACCGGCAACCAGCCAGAACAGGGCCTGTCAGCTTGTACCACCTCAAACCACTACTCAGTGATTGAGAGTGACCACCCTTATAAGCAAGCTGGTGTCACACAATATAGGGTAAAGTTTTAATTAGTATGTTAATTGCTTAGACAGTATCCTCATCCAAAAAATGTAAGTTAAAACAAATGTTAATTATCCCCTCAGGTATCATTCCCAGACTGTGTTCGCTGGACCACTATTGAGTTTGACCCACAATGTGGAACTGCACAGCCAGAGGATGTCCTCCGTCTGCTCATCCCAAGCCGCACCCTTCACCTAGCCAGCTTGGGAGGCAAACCTCTGATTCATGACACTATCAATACGTGGACTGAGCTCAAAAAGTTTTCTGGCTCCACAGGCTGGCCAACCACTGTCCTTGTACTGCCAGGTAAGAAAGCATGACATGTTTGCCAAGTGTATAAATCAAGTTTTCCACCCTTTCATGAAAAGCTAAAAATCCTATTATCTGAATTTAGACCTTAAAATGCCCCACAGACACTTTTGACTGGTTTGTGATGTTAATGGTACTTTGGCTTTTGATGTGTTTTGAGTGAAAAACTTGTATTAATCACAGCATGATAGGATTACAAAATGAACTCAACATGTGCTATTCATCAGAGCACACTCAGTCCAGTTTATTGTAATGTGGTGAATAAATGGGCTTCACAAACATATCAGTTTCTGGAAGTAATAAATTAAAGGTGTTTCTGTTAACATTATTTAAATGTCTTTAAATCAAAGCTATGGAGATCTGCAAAAATTCTGTAATAGCCCTAAGGAGTGAAATGTTTATAATCAAATGTGTCATTAATTGTTGGATTCAGCAATGACAACCCAGTTGTAGTTTATTGGTCTTAATTATCCTCATGCTTAAATCTCCTTAGTGCTTGACTAAGCCACCTGTCACAGCAGCCATTAGTTTACCAATGATTACCTTGCATCCACTATTGTTTTTTCTGCACTCTAAGGGAATGAAGTTCTGTTTTCATTGGAAACTGCCTCGGATTATGTGAAGGATGAGAAAGCTTGTTTCTATGGATTCAAGTGTGTGGCTGTGGGATATGAATTCAACCCTGGCCCTGATGAGGTATAAACAGGATATTCTCCTCGTCTTTACTTCTGATCAATATTTGTGTCTGAATACTGACCAGAGCTTATGTTCTGTATGTCATCTTTACCTTTGTGACTTACAATTTTGGGTTTTTCAGGGTATCATCCAACTAGAGAAAGAGCTGGCCTATCTGGGCAGTGTGTGTGCTGCCGCTCTGATGAAGAAAGACCTGGCCCTCCCTATAGGTATGGAAAAGAGTGCAAGGGTGTTCCATGTGACTGCATAGAGGGAATAATATGCGCCTGTCACCTTGACTGAGTAATTAATTTGTTATAAAACCTTTTTTTTTTTCCCCAGGAAATGAATTGGAAGAGGATCTTGAGATTCTTGAGGAAGCCTCTCTTCAGGTACATCATCTGTTAAATTCAGAAATTCTTCTTAGCAGCAAGTGTGATCTAGTTAATTGGATTTCATGTTTCTTTTTACATTTGTATTATCTTACACAGGTGTGTAAGGCCCATTCAGGAATTTTGGGGAAAGGCCTGGCCTTGTCACACTCTCCCACCATCCTGGAGGCCCTGGAAGGGAATCTCCCACTGCATCTTCAAACCAATGAGCACTCTTTCTTGGAAGATTTTATCACCTGTGTACAAAACTCAAGTGGTGGACGGTTAGCAAGGTAAATGTTCTAGCTGGTGCCTTAATTGTGTAGATACATTGCAGATGTAAGAGCAATACAGTAAATGTTCATTTTACTTTTCAGAAGTATCTATTTATTGAATAGTCTTTACTGTCTGTGCATGCCCAGTTGTTTTTATTGTTACTGCAGTGTGTTAGTATCGCACTACCTTGTCTCTGTCCTTGTTTGTTCTAGGTGGCTGCAGCCAGACTCTTATGCAGACCCCCAGAAAACATCTTTGATCCTGAATAAAGATGACATACGCTGTGGGTGGCCGGCCACTGTGGCTGTACAGACCAAAGACCAGTATGGCGATGTGGTGCATGTTCCAAACATGAAGGTCAGAACAATTGATTTAGCATTTATCTTACGTAGGGCATGCATATTTTATAAGACCGAAAATGTCAGTATTCACCGGTGATGTGAAATTTCCAAAATAGTTGCTGTTGACCACTGGTGACACTGGTGTTGTTTGTCATCTTATGTCAAGGTGGAGGTAAAAGCTGTTCCTGTGTCACAGAAGAAGTCAATGCAGCCTGAGAATGTGAAGAAGCTTCAGAGGCTCCCTGGAAGCTCCTCTCCTTCATCTGGACCTGATCTAACTTTCGGAGGACTACCAATGCCTAAACTAGAGGCTACATACGAGCCAATGATTGTGAAAGAGGCTCGATACATTGCTATTACCATGATGAAGGTTAGCCTAGTGCAACTGGGTCATAAATTTCTGACGCTCAATGCAGATACAGTGTAGCCACTGACAACTTATGCCACCTATAGGAAATGTGTAGACATGACATCTCTGAATATAGTAGACCTGTGGGTATAGGCAGGTTAGTACAGACTGACTGACTGACTTACTTACTTTATTGATCACAAACTGGGAATTTAACTATATGCAGTTGAATACTATTACTTTTTAGCTTTGTATATGTCCCAAAGAGCTCAGATACATATTACAGACCTGTAAATGGCTAATTTTAAGTATTGGATTCGGATTGATTACTTATCGTCTTTGTTTTTTGTAGGCGTATGAAAACTACTCCTTTGAAGAGCTACGTTTTGCCTCCCCCACCCCGAAGAGGTAAGTGAAGAAATGCAGGAATAAAACACTTTCTTTCAGTGAGATGCAATATTCTTATTGATTATTCTAACTCAGACCCAGTGAGAACATGCTGATTCGTGCCAACACTGATGGAACCTACAGTGCCAACTGGACTCCAGGAGCAGTAGGCCTCTATACAATCCACGTCACAATCGATGGCATAGAAATAGGTATGCCAATATGACTTGTCTATTGGAGTAGTCTGCCTGCATTTCTCACACAGACTAAAAGATATGCAATGATGTCTGTTTTTCACCTAATCAGAGGCATGCTTGGCCACAATTTGTATTTTGAAAGGAAAAGGTACTTAGTTGTCAAATGCAGTTTCACCGTACAGATAGTTTGTGCCCTGTGTATGCTGAAATATAGGTAAGTCATTTGCTGATGTGTATTATATTTTTGCCTTTGCAGTTCCTTCTTCTTGCCTTTATAGATACAGTAGTTCCATATTAATTTGAGGACATTTATATTTGTATAATATAGACAACCATGCTTTACAAATGACTACAGTAACTTTACCTATGGTGACATCATAACAAAGCTCCTCTATTTTCTTGGTACTGTTGAGTTTTACATGGGCTTTTCTTTTAGATGCTGGTTTGGAGGTGGAGGTCAAAGACCCCCCTAAAGGCATGATACCACCCGGCACTCAGATGGTCAAACCAAAAGCTGAACCTCAGCCCAGCAAGGTAGGTCTATTCTTGAAGCAGCATGCATGACCTTGGATGGGAACATGCACACACCCATAAGTACACTTGCAAACACCTATCAAAACAATGCACAGAGACAAAATACCTTGCCCTGTCTTTTGCTACAGCCATACAATTAAATAATTACCTAAAAGCTGCAATAAGAATCATTTTGAAACATGAATATCATTGTCACAATGTCACCTGTATTAACATTTGCATTACAAATTGACATCTTCTAAATCACTTAGTTGATTGGGAGAAATTCTTTGCAAGATATTTCGTGGGCCTTGAGCTGTTTCTCAATGAAACTGTGAGAATATGCAGGTTTTACTCCTGTGTCTATGACCGTAAATTGAATAATATTGAAATTTTGGACAATGTCAAAGTGTGAACTTGTCTTGGAAATCTACAGATTCATGGATTATACTAATTTTGCATTGACTTCCACATAGGTGTTGATGTGTTGTGTTGAATGCATAAATAAGTAACTGCTTGTGAGAATGTTGCCCATTAGCATGGATTAGTTGATATGCTTCAGATGATCCCCCCGATGAGTTTGTTTTGTAGTCTTTTAGCCGCATAGCCGACTAGTAAAACAGAAGTGGCACTTAGTGAGTATGATCGGTCATACTACTGAGTGAATGGCTCTAAAATTAATGACTCACCACTTGAAAGCAAAAGAAACAAAATGAGTCAGTGGAAATTTACTGTAAAGAAGATGAATGCATTAAACCAATATGAGGCATTTTCCGGAACCTATGTTGTAAAGCTTTTGTGATGTGAGATTTTGTAGACTTTAATGGGGAAACAAGCAACATTATGTGCATTAAATCAACACTGTATATTCCTTCTGAACACACGCTCCGTTGTTTACCATGCGCCAATTTAGATATAGATGAAAGATTGTTAACTTCATCTATTTGGTGCTATTATTAATAGAAGTCCAGAATTCTCCCTGTTCTGTCGCTTTGTTTACCTTTATACTCAGAAGCAAGCTCAGTGTGGGTTAATGCATGCAATCTCCTACCGTCAACTTGTCCTGCGTCCTCCTCTTTCTCTTCCTGCTGCAGTTTCTTTTATTCTTTCTCTTCTTTGCTCCTGCCGCTCACAGTCTCCATCTCCCCTCTGCTTCTCTCAGGTCCGCAAATTTGTGTCCAAGGACAGCGCAGGCCTACGTGTGCGTAGTCACCCCTCCCTGCAGAGTGAACAGATAGGCATAGTGCATGTCAATGGCACCATCACTTTCATTGACGAGGTAATTGACTCTAGACCAGGCAGAATATTAGTCGTTACTATTAGTTATTTTAATTAGCCTGGAGCGCTATCCACTCTTATTCTGTTATTCTGCTCTGTGTTTCTTCTTCTTTTAATCAGTAAAATAGAATTATTATTATTGTAATCTTATTTTTCTTGTAGTTAAAAGGATTTAAGTAATTTGAGTCATCTTTGATGATTTCAGTGTTCTCTGTGTAATTACCTCTCTCAATATTGATTACTGCTTTTTTTCAAAGCTTATAAATTTGTTCTTCTGAATTTATTTTGCTTCATACTCTTGCCTGACAGTCTGAGGCTGCAGAAAATATTGTTCAGATACTTGAAAAGCAAAGCTAAAGCACATAATACATATGAAAACAAATTTTCCATTGGCAAACTCAAAGTATACAAAAATGTTTTACTTTTATCTGCACAATTACTCCACCCTTTGGTAACAGCGCTATTCGCCTTCTCTGTAAGTTTTAACTACACCTTGCAGTAGCCTTAACTTGCTATCCTCTAATTTGACTTGAGTCTCTCCTGCAGCCTCAGAGGTGTTGTGTGTGTGTGAGGGTTCTGGTCCTCCTGTTTCCATAGTAACAGGGTGGAATGGCTCTGCTCTGCTCTGTTGCTTGTTTTCCCGTAGATCCACAATGATGATGGTGTGTGGCTCAGGCTCAATGATGAAACAGTTAAGAAGTACGTTCCCAGCATGAATGGGTACACTGAAGCCTGGTGCCTCTCTTTTAACCAGCACCTGGGCAGGAGCCTACTGGTCCCAGCTGACGTAAGTAGAAGGCCCGCTGAGCTGTCTGACTCAGTTTAGTAATTGCAGAGGCTCCTGCGCTGTTCATTTGGGGAAAAGCTCAAAGATCATCTTTGCTGTTTAAATGATCACCATTTTAAGGAGTATCTAGTGTTTGGCACCCACTCCCTAAAGCATGGTAATTTCAGACCATCAAAATATGATTGTTGGGGTCCTCACTTGCATGATATCCAAGCAACACTGAGTATGAAACTTTCACTAACAGAATGTGCAAAGGAACAGCAGCCGGGAGCGTGCATGTGTTAACTCAAGGCAGAAGGTTTACCATAACATGACCATCATGTGTTTGGTTGGACACAACACTTAGAAATGCTGACATGTTTGAAGCATTGAAGTAAACCCCAATGCAGGAATTGACAAACAAGGAGAAAGGTAGTAGGAGCAATTTCATTCTGTGGTAAAATGGTTAGTTTCCATCGTGCTAGTTGTATTTTCCATGTTGCTCTTCACTCACAATTCATAAACACACTGTAGCATGCGACGACAAGGTTCTTCTCTCTCATTTTGCTCCATGCCATGGAAACCACCATTTTATGCAGTAAAATCAAAGGAAGGTGACTGGCTATAATTTGGGACATTAACATTTGCTGTGGTGTTGCAGTTGTGAGGGCATTATCTTGAATGCTATGTTAATATTTTGGTGGTTTTCTGTCATGAAGCAATCACTGGTCCACAAAAAGTTTCAATGGGAAATTGTACCTCTACTGCTCTACAATTCCATCCTTGCATTGGGATGCTATAGGTGCTAGGAGGCTTCCATGTAAGGTCTCTGTCTGAACAGCATGACACACTACATTATCCAAGTGGGGAATTTTTTTGGAAGTTTCTTCTTTAATATATTTATTTGCTTAATCATTTGAGGTCATTTGATCCTGGATTGGAGAATTACGATCAAGCTGTTTGGGGTGAATTTTCAATCCTTTTTTTTTCACCCTTGCAGATGGGTTTTGTATTTTTTTTTAGTATTTGATCCTACTCATTTATTTAAGATCTGACAGGCTATGCCTATATTTGCTACTCCTCATGGTCCCCTTTATCAGTGCTCCATGATTTCACTAACAGGGCTGTCTGACACCAGTCAGATCCTGCCCTCTCTTCTTCACTGTCTCAATTAATCTCAGATGTTGGAAGACATGAGCCAAAAAGTTTTTCTTCCAAAAAAATACGTCAGCTCTTCCCCCATCCTGTTTTCTTTCCTCTTTGGAGTCATCTACTGTTTCTTGACTGTCTCACAATCTGTTGCTCAGAATGTCTTTAATGCTAGCCAAGGAGTCAGGGATATCGGCTTTTTGTCGTGGACTCCCTTAACTATATTTCCACCACAGGTGAGTTATATGAAGGAGGGATAAATAGCTTGACTGCCCCATAGCGAATCATCTGTCTGTTACTCTGCTTGTCTTCTTGAACCCCTTGTAACTCTGTAGACTCCCCACACTATGAAAATTAGGCACACTAGGTCAAACCACAGTTGCATGGTTGTTTGTTTTGTTCATTTTGACTTCTGATGGTGATGATTCATGAGAAACTACTGCTTCTATTGACACCTGCAGTGACCACAAAGGATTTTAAGTAATTACTCAGACTTGTATGTTGCATGGGGTTGAAGATACAAATGTCCAGTCTGTGGCATGAGGTCTTGTTTGAAGGGCTTGTCATGTATAGTCATGTATCCTTGTGTGTCATAGCATGCTTCCTTTTTAGAGCTTGAAATAAATTAACATTACACTTAATTTGAATAGAAACATTGTCTGTCATTATTTTAATTGCATCTGAAAAATATTGTATGAAATATTAATTACTTTTCTTGTTTGCCAAGCATTTACTTTATAATATCTAATTATAAACCAAGAATCTTTGCTATGTACGTACCAGAGATGCATTTAAAGACTGGGACATTATGGTTTGGTTTTTAGATCTATGTAAATGATAAAGCATTACTGTTATGCAATATGTTATGATTGTAAAACCACAGAAACTCATCTCACAGCGACCGAGTTCTTGAAGTGTGCAGAGATTTTAAGATCATACAGCAACTTTTATAGACTTGTTTGATATCAGGAATCAATTAGTGTTCTCTGACTCAGGCCAAATGTTTAAAAATTCATCTTTATTTATACAGGATAGCCTCGCTGATCATACAAACTCTTTGATAACAGTGCCCCATTATGTTGCTAACAGTCACTTTCTCCCAATGTTTTTCACAGAATACTAGTAACTGAACTCTAGCACTGATCATTCACATTTTTGCAGCTTTTTAAGGTGTTAATGCACTCTGATTTTTATTCATATTTTTACCTCTTGCAGGAGGTCAGGGGCCAGTCGGAGGAGAACGTAAAGGAGGTGAGCAGCTGCCCTTCCCACGAGGCCCCCATTCGGGTGCAGAACAGGGCAGGGCAGGGCGGCGGCCCAGGGCTTTATAAGGTAGTGAAGACCGGCCCCTCTGGTCACAACATCAGAAGCTGCCCAAACCTTAGGGGTATCCCCATTGGAATGTTAGTACTTGGCAACAAGGTCAAGGCCATAGGCGAGGTACGCACTCACCCCAAATAATGCTTTGTGTTTTTTGTGGCTCGAGATGTAATGGAATAAATCAGTCAATTTAGATTACATAATGAGCTTTAGCTGTTGCTGTCAGATTGAGGCCCTAATTCTTAAGCAGATTCCCTCTTTTTCTTAAACTGAATTTTTGAATGAGAAGTATGCTATCTTTTCTTTCAAAGGGGAATTCATCAGGTGCTTCTGGGTGTGTTTTCTCTATTTATCTGCTTGTTGGGGTCCTATCAAATACTGTGGCTGCAACATTTTTGCGTGCTTTCTGACTAATTTCAGTTTGTCTGTAAATGCATTGCAGTTTCAGGGTGTCACATTCAGCTGACTGAAGACTTCAGTGGAAGTCTGATCACAAAATGCTGGAGCCATTCTGTGCCTTGAGTGTATCTTTCTTGCACTTTTAACAATACTCTCAATAACTGGTACTTTGAACTTTCTAAATTGTCTCTGGCCTGGTGAGGATGTGGCGCCACCCCTCTTTTGGATATGACCTGTCATTGACTACTGTGGTGTGTCATGCTGTTCAAAAGTTTCCTCTTTGAGCCTGTACTGGAATGCCCTATCTGTTTCTGAAAGGTTCAGCCTGCATATACTAATGCTTCCATCTGTGTCTGTTTTTCTAAAATGATAATATTTCAGGGAGTTGAGGAAAAACACCCTCATGCATTTACCTTTCAATATGCTACCCCTTTTTTAGAGTAAGTTTTTTATTCATTTAAGCTACATCAGTTTTGTCCTACAGTGTCTGCTGATACACAAAATCAAATTCTTGTGATCTCCTACTGTGGACTTTATTTGTGTCAATCAGATCAATTGAATATTCGCATGTGAGTGATCTACTGTAATAGGGTTTCGTGTTATGCTTTGTCTTCGCAGTAATAGAAAATAGGTGTGACTGTTTTCTGATAGATGAGGGCTAGACTGAGTGTGTGTGTGTATGTGCTGTGTTCGACAGGCGTCCAGTGTGTGAGAGTAGATAAAGAATGTTTTTGTGCATCAGGTGGTCAACTCGGAGGGAACCTGGGTACAGCTGGATAAGAACAGTGTTGTGGAATTCTGTGAGAGCGATGAAGGAGAGGCCTGGTCACTGGCCAGAGACCGCGGGGGAAACCAGTACCTTAGACATGATGATGGTAAGCCATGTCTTAGCTTGACTCTACGTTACTGTCAACTTCCAGGCCCATACAGAATCTGTACTTGGAGAATTTTGCTCCAAATTTACGAGAAGAATTAATAGATTTTTTGCTGAATTTTTACAAAAGTCAAAATTAATAGTTCCCTCCCCTAAAAATGTGTAAGCATTAGAATTATAAAACATTCAGTGTGTTTAATTTGATAACATTTGAGGGTTCATGTGAAATATTCTTCTGAAGCCCTATATTTGATAATTTGAGTTCAGTTGGATGTTGTATGAAATCCCATATTTTCTGAAAACAGTCATATTAAGCAGGGGGGGGGGGG
>JAQQZY010000015.1:19450079-19468712 GCA_030068375.1 Ostorhinchus rueppellii
ACACCCCCCCCCCCCCCCCCCCCCAAACATCAACAAAAATCTGCAGATTCCATTTAGGCTCAACTGTAAGCCACAATACTAAAGCTGAAATATTAATGAACATAGGAATTGATGTGATAGGTTATAAGATGCATGTTATAATTTGCTGTTGTAGAACAAGCTCTGCTTGAGCATGGGGCCCAGACCCCCCCACCCAGCCCCTTCTCTGTGCAGGCCTTCAACAGAGCTGCAACTTCAAATGGAGCCCAGGGCTTTGACTATGGCATCTCCAACAATAAAGGTGAGGGTCATCTTTTCAAATATTAGGCTTAAAACATCACAAACAAACAAACAAACATATCCTTAAACTGCATATCACTTTGCTTTTCACATACATGTTTTTATGCTTTTCATTCGTGAATCCTTTGCCTTCAATCCAAGGGTTTGAGAGACGTTTTTCATTGCTGGCCTGTAGCTCATCTCTTATTTTACTCTGCCCTCTTGACTGTTTTCTGTTTTATTTCTGTAAATTACAGTGTATATATGATTTCTCTTCATTCTTAGTGTTTTGGACCAAAACTTTGCTTATTCAATAGAAACACTAGGGCATTGAAAACAACTTAATCTTCAGAATTTATTGCAAAATCTCCACAATGTAAATGCAATTATGAGTCAGTTGACCTCTTTAAGAAATAGGTGCTCTCTCTTGTTTCTGATCTACCATCTCTTTTTGTTCATGCATGCTTTAATGTGTCTACTGTTGCCAATTCATGCCTAACATTGCTGCAGTGTCAGGCATATTTTTGTCTGTGTGCATGGGCCAGTCAGTGTGCTTTCATTCAGTTGGTACATACTGTTGGTTATTAGCTGAGTATTATTTAAGCAGGTTCATGCTATATGAAAGCTGCATTAGGTAAGCCCACCACCAGTAACTGGCCCTCATGCCACCCTTATCACTCCTATTGCCATAACTGACAAACACTATTTGCATAATCGCTGTTTCCTTCGAAATACAAGTGAGTTTTGAAACTTGATGAAGGGCATCACCCTGTTAAAATGAAAGATATTCCCAATGTGAGACGCTTATGCTACGCTGAGAACTGTGGTTATGTAAATGAGCCAGTGTTTTCCAGTTTAGATTTGTGAAATGAAGGCGTAGGAGGAGACCTTTGCTGCGTCTTCTCCCCCGTTGGTATATGGTTTCTACAGTTTGCAAAATGGGAGACGACTGAAAATTTTGATTCAGCTGTTATCATTTTCTTAAAGCACACATGCCGTTTGCATAATTTGAAAATAGTGCAACTGTTCTGGTTGGAAATGCAGGTTTTGTCATTTTAGCTGCAGTTTTCCAAGTTTTCTTTTTTAACCAGTTGACAATATTTTGACAACAAAGTAGTGATGAAGTGATATTGCTTTGAAGAAGTTGTGACTTTGGATTGTAGAGCATACAACTACAGCAGAACTAAAGTAACAGACTCAAAATCTGAAATCAGAATTTACAGTTGTATGGGAGAGTATGCCTTTCAATAACGTGATGTTTCTAGCCTGGTGGTAATCAGTTAAGAGGTTTTGTTCAGTTAAATTTTCTAACTAAAATCGTGTTTGAGAGTTATAATTCAATAGTGTTCCTGATATTTGTATGTACACAGACTAGTGTCGCCGTTTATATTTCTGACGCTATAGGTAGCTAAAACAGCTTATCCGATTTTCCACATCCGTTCAGTTGTGGGAGGGGACTGAATGATTGAAAATAAGCACTGAATGACCCTCATCCCCATTTGGAACCCTCAGACTTTAGTATAAGCTGTAGTTTTTCCCCTTCCTTTGTCTCATGTTTGCAGGTGACCGGTTGAGTGCCATACTGAATTCCATTCAGTCTGGGCCTTTCCTCTCAGCAGCTCCCTCCTCCTCCATATTTGAACAAGCCGCCCAACCTCCCTCCTCCTCCTCCTCCTCCTCCTCCCTTGTCCACAGTCCATTTGTGTTTGGACAGTCCCCCTCCCAACTGTCTCAGCCACAACCACAGCTTCTGAGTAAGTCTGTCCTGCCTTCTGACAGTGCTTGCTTGCACAGGTGTTGATCCTTTTATACCCCTTTAGTTTTTAAGGTGTCACCTGATGCAAATTTGTTATTTATTTAAGTTTTTTCACTTGTTTTTTGAAAACAAGACCTTGAAACATGGAGATTGTCTTGCTGTGCTGAATTTAACAGACTGAGGTGCTTATTTTTGTGCTTGCTCTCATGTTTAGCTGCAAAGTTATTCCTACTTTTCTCTCATCATCCTCATTGCTGCTTTGATTTGAGATCTGCATATCCAAGCTTGATTGACACCTTTCATTTTCCACCCTATCCAGCCCAGGACTTCACTGCAATAGCTCATGTATTCAGTACAATAACACAGTGTTAGTGCAAAATTTCACATCAAATTAATCATTTAATATTCCACATATCACATCTATGTATACGTTTAATATTTACAAGAAAATAACCTAAATTGAATAGAATCTGTTTTGGAATAGGACCCAAAATGCCTGTTTGTTTGTCTATTTATCTGTCTTTTTCCTGGTTATTTTCACTCTACCTTGTGCTGAAAACTCAATCTACTGATCTGTTGCTCTTCCATTTATGATTTTCTTTTTTTGAGTGTCTCTTGATCTCTCCTCCTTCTGATCTGTCTGTCTGTCATTGTCCTTTTTGTCTTTTTCTATTTCAATTTCTTGACTTGACTTTAGTGCCTCTGTGTGCTTTGTTTCTCTCTGTGGTGGCCACTTGCATTTCATGCCTGGGTTGTTTACCTGCCACTGTTTTCCGCTGTAGATGGTTCATCTCGCAGCCTTGCTTCTCGCGAGCGTGTGCACAAAAGCTCTGTGTCTGTGGCTGGGCATGGTACTGCTCTCTCATCTCTCGCTCTAAGGCAAAAGGGTGGGTAATTACAACACGCATGTCCCTCTCAGACTGAGCAGAGGGTGGGTAGGAACTCAGGGAAAGCGTTGTTTTTTTTTTTGTGGTGAACAAAATGTTTTCTTGTTTAGGTTATGAATAACATTTTGAGCAACTTGTTTAAGTATTTAAAGTTTAATGTAAATGCTATTTATTGATTTTCTAATATCGAGACGTTAGAAACCTTAAGGCCAATAAGAGAATTCCACCATAGCTTGATCTGGTATTGGTAGCAGAGGTCCAGGGACTGGGCTGGAATCCATCTTTCATCAGCTCTTCCATGGTCCACAGGCTTTTTCTCATCCATATCAAAGCTGAATTAGCCAGCTAATGAAGGAAATGTCATCAAAGTTATTTTTTATCAGAGATATATTTCACTCAATGCTTATCTTTCATTGGTTGGTTTCCTTTTTCTGTCTTTCTAGCCTTCATTTAACATTACCATTATTAATTTTTACCCTTTTTCGTATCCTATCTAGAATTAAATGATTACTCTTTTGTAACACATTTATGCCTCTTTTGTGGTGTAACTGCATGTAATAATTAACCTTTAGGTGAACGTGGAAACCTGATGCCTGGTGCAAGGCCCATGTCCCCAGCCTCCAAGCACCGTCAGGAGAATCGCTCACCAAAACAAGAGAGCCGGGGAAGCCGCTCATCAGAACAGAGCAGAATCAAGACGGGTGAAGGTGGACTCTCAGCTAGCGAAGCCCTCATTCTGCGGTCAGACACAGCCAAACTGAGGTCCGACTCTCATAGCCGCTCTCACTCACCCAATCACAACACTCTTCAGGCCCTAAAGGCAGATGGTAGAACCTCAGGACTTAGGGCTGAGTCCCCAAACCCCGGATCTCGTTCTTCTTCTCCAAAACAAAAAGGTGTATCCTCTTCAGGCAGATCTAGCCCCTCTAGCACCTCATCCCAGCATACCTCTTCCACCCACCATGACAAGAATGTTCCACCTAAAGTTAGTCCATCCTCTAAAGCTCGTCTGGACCCTCCTAGAGAGAGATCCAAATCAGATTCTTACACTCTGGACCCTGATACGCTCAGAAAGAAGAAGGTTCCACTCACAGAGCCACTTAGAGGCAGGTCTACCTCGCCAAAACCTAAACTGTCTCCTAAAGACCCAAATAAAGGAATAACCAACAATGCAGAAAACCGTGTTCCTTCTCCTCATGTGACCCAAGAGAATCTCCACAGTGAGGTGGTGGAGGTGTGTACTTCCAGTGCTCTCCTCTCCAATGAGGATGCCAATGATGAAAACGTGGAAGCCCGTAATGCTGAAGAAGGCTCGTGTAAGGTGCACTTCAGCATCGGCAAAGCCCCTGTTAAAGAGGAGCTAGAGAGCCGCTCTTCACCCAAGGTGAACCGCAAAACCTCCAGCCGACACACGCGACCTAAGAAGGACAAATCTGGACCCCTGTTTAAAGGAGAGAGCTCATCAAGACTAGCAGAACCTGCCAAACAGGCCATGTCCCCTTCTGTGGCTGAATGTGCACGTGCAGTCTTCGCAGCTTTCCTCTGGCACGAAGGTATTGTACATGATGCTATGGCCTGCTCTTCATTCCTGAAGTTCAACCCAGACTTAACCAAAGAGCATGCTCCCATTCGTAGCTCCCTTGGAGGACAGGGTGCTGAAGAGAAGGAGAGCAAGTTAAAGAATCGTCATTCATTGGAGATTTCTTCTGCGTTGAACATGTTTAACATCGCTCCCCACGGCCCAGACATCTCCAAAATGGGCAGCATCAACAAAAATAAGGTACTATCCATGCTGAAGGAACCACCACTACCAGAGAAGTGTGAGGATGGGAAAGGAGAGGCCGTTTCATATGAGATGACTTCTCATCCCTCAATGAGGGCGAAGTCGATCTTGCCATTAACGTTACAGCATCTGGTGGCATTCTGGGAGGACATATCTATGGCCACGATTAAGGCTGCCACTCAGAATATGATTTTCCCCAGCCCAGGGTCAAGTGCCATCCTAAAAAAGAAGGAACATGAGAAAGACAGTAAAAAGGCCAAGAAGGAGAAGAAGAAAAGGGAGAAGGCAGAGGTGCGACCAAGAGGGAATCTGTTTGGAGAGATGGCACAGCTTGCCATGGGTGGACCAGAGAAGGACACGATCTGTGAACTGTGTGGGGAATCTCATCCTTACCCTGTCACCTACCATATGAGACAGGCCCATCCAGGTAAGAATACATGGCATTCATTTTGATACTCTTCATAGTCATTACTTGACATGTATTTTATCATCACTAGGGTGTGTACCAATTATTAGTCTGAGCAGTTACCAGTATTTGAAAGGATATGTTGTAGATTTACAGAAAAAAAAAAAAAAAAATTTGTAGTAACATTTTTGAATAACAAACTCGAACACAAAATCAAATTAGTGAAAGACAACTTTTCAACACTATGACTAAACAAAAATAGAGGAAGCTCCCAGAAGCATTTCTTTTTTGAGTTCAAAGTGGAAATATATTAGCGCTTTAAAGTTTGATACAGTAATTTAAATAACTTCACAATTAAGTAAAAAAAAACAAAAAAAACATCTAGTAAAACCTAAATTTGTTTTGCAATTCTGCATGCCATAGAGGGATAGCAAAGAGAAGCAACTGCACCAGACCCAAAGCAGCCCTTTTTATTTGTTTTGTCAGATGAAAATTGATTGATTGGTTTATTTAATGCTTGTACACTCTATGTACAGTGTTGTTTCAGTTTCACAATAAGACAGAAATAACATAACATCCTCATATTATATACACATCATTATAGGTACACAAATATACATAAATATATACAATAATCCACTATTAATATTACTGTTAATATCAATATAAAAATAATGATATAGATAATTGTAAAAATTCTGAATTTTGGATAACATAATTAGCCAATTATTGACTGACTTTCATTTGACTAACATCTGTATTGTGTTCACTGTGTGCATTAATGTCTCTGCTCTGCTTTTCTCTGACAGGTTGCGGCCGCTATGCAGGAGGCCAGGGCTACAACAGCATTGGTCACTTCTGTGGTGGCTGGGCTGGGAACTGTGGTGATGGAGGCATCGGAGGCAGTACCTGGTACCTGGTGTGCGATCGCTGTCGGGAAAAATATCTCAGAGAGAAACAGACTGCCGCCAGGGAAAAGGTAAGTTACTGCTGCCAGATTTTAGCAAATCTTGCCTCCCTTGAGGCTGTAAACTAAACATGAGTCTGCATTTTTTGTAGGTGAAGCAGTCAAGGAAGAAACCTCTGCAGGTGAAGACCCCAAGGGCATTGCCAACTATGGAGGCCCACCAGGTGATTCGGGCAAATGCTTTGTTCCTGCTGTCTCTGAGCAGCGCTGCAGAGCCCAGCATGCTGTGCCACCATCCTCCCCGGCCCCTACACTCACAGCTGCTTCCCAGCCTCAAGGAGGGAGTGTCAGACGAACTCCCCAATAAAATGGGATGCCTCTACTTACAGACACTTGCTAGGTAACAGACTCCTCTGTTAATTATAGGTCTCTTTTATAGAAAAGGAAACTTCACAGTAAAATGTTTCTACTTGCTTATCCATAATTTTCTCATCTCATGCTACAGGCAACACACAGAGAACTTTGGGGCCTACCAAGATGATAACCTTTTCCAGGATGAGATGAGGTATTTGCGCTCCACATCTGTTCCTGCGCCCTACATTTCAGTCACACCTGATGCCTGCCCCAATGTGTTTGAAGAACCAGAGAGCAACATGAAATCAATGCCCCCAAGGTAGAACATCTTAGCACTATTTCCTTAATTACTTCCTCATCCCCTCATTAATGTGCTTACAGAGTAAAAAGAGGCTGTTGTACAGATTTTCTCAGGCTGAACCTTAAACACACTGACACGAAATAATCTACTAGTCTACTAATCTAGTTTGACTGTATCAGCAAGTATATCTCACTGTAAAGTCTTTCATATTTTTAACAGAACATTGTTTCCTAACACTAAGAATATTTGTGTCTTTGAGGTTGATGCCTCAAAATGTCTTAAAAATGGACAAAGGCTGTAGAAAACAATGCATTTATAGCCCACTCCACTTTGTAAAAGAAAATCCACCTCCAGTTAGGAACTTTGTTATAGAGCCATAAGACTTGCACAGGAAAGCAGAAAACTATTAAGAAGCTGTAAAAAAAAACAAAAAAAAACACAAAAAAAAAACAAAACAAAACAAAGCCACAGTGCCTGTTATCCAATAGTGTTGGGTTTTTTTTTCACATAAACAACACCAGCGCAGTCTGGCCATAGTGCAAGAAGAATTTAAATATATTTTTCATTCCATTTTAATAGTCTCAAGCTGTTTTAAAATTTTGAATTTATTTTGTTGGAGCCTCCTGACATCCCAAATGAAGAATATTTGAAACAGACAGCACCACAGACAATGGCTCATAATGCTGTTTTGTCACATAAATATATCCTAAATCCAGGCACTTTGATTCACTCATCTATTTCTGTGATTTAAAAAAATAAAAAGTTGAACTCAATTAATACTTTAATCACTTGGCGTGTAGTCTGGCTTCTCTCCCACTTGCTCTGATTAACTTTAAATCAGCACATATAAAAATACTTACATTAGACATTAAGTTATTTTTAGCAACAAAACTCCTGCTATACTTATAATCTTGCAGGATCTGAGGTCTTCAGTGATACTGAAATTATTGTAAGTGTAATTCTCTCTACCTATGTGTCCTCTCTTTTAGTCTTGAGACGAGTCCAATCACCGACAGTGACACGGCTAAGCGCACAGTGTTTCAGAGGTCCTACTCTGTCGTAGCTTCTGAGTATGACAAACAGCACTCACCCTGTCCAGCCAGGGTTAAAGCTGTGCCCAGACGGAGGGTCCACAGTGGTGATGCAGGTAACTAAACTTTATAACTGAGTGTTTTTAAGTGACAGAAGAAGATGAATGAGTTGCAGCATCATTTGTAAAATGGGCCTGCTCTGTCCCTATTGCAGAGGTGGGCTCTTCCCTGTTGAGACACCCCTCCCCTGAGCTGTCCAGGCTGATCTCAGCCCATGGTTCCCTCAGTAAGGGGGAGAGGAACTTCCAGTGGCCTGTCCTGGCTTTTGTTATCCAGCATCATGACCTTGAGGGCTTGGAGGTGGCCATGAAGCATGCACTGAGGAAATCCGCCTGCAGAGTGTTTGCCATGGAGGTACTAATGTTTAGACTACCAAATCTTTCTCAATGTCAGTTTCGTCTTGCTGTTTGGCCACAACATAACAAGAATCTGGTTTACACAACATTTATATATTTGTATTTAAAGATACAAAGTGTTATATTTCTACATTATTTTTTTTTTAATTTCAAGGCCTAATTTGCATAATTTTGATGACTTGTATTCTTACTTTAAATGTCGTGCAAATAAATCATTAATAATTTTTCTCGTCTGTAAACATAATTTCTGCCTGAGCTATGTCAGGTTTCCTTCAACAGTGATAGTGAAAACAACTCCAGTTATCCTATGCTACAAAGTATGTCCTCGCTTATTATTTTGTCTGTTGTGGCAAGTATTATGTGGCTAATTATTACAATTTGATCTCGTGACCCCCATAGGCATTCAACTGGCTGCTGTGCAATGTGATCCAGACTACTTCCCTGCACGACATCCTCTGGCATTTTGTCGCATCTCTCACACCATCTCCCTTTGAGCCAGAGGATGAAGAAGAAGATGAGAACAAGGGGAACAAAGAAAATGTAGAACAGGTGATGACTAGTTAAAAGTCAGACAGAATGAAGCCAAGGGTTGTTGCTCTGCTTACTAATTATGGACCCCTGAACATCCTGCTCCACAGGAGAGAGATCTTGGTGTCTGTGAACATCCTCTGTCAGACATTGTTATCGCCGGGGAGGCAGCTCATCCTCTCCCCCACACCTTCCACCGTCTCCTTCAGACTATCTCTGACCTCATGATGTCCCTTCCTAGTGGCAGCTCACTTCAACAGATGGCTCTCAGGTGCAATGTCTTTTCTCATTTTCTGGTCTCATTTCTGAACTTCATGCATATCACATGGGGGAGTGTAAAACTTTGTCACTCTTTCTTTTAGATGCTGGAGTCTTAAGTTCAAGCAGTCAGACCACCAGTTCCTCCACCAGAGCAATGTTTTCCATCACATCAACAACATATTATCCAAGTCAGATGATGGAGACAGTGAGGAAAGCTTTAACATCAGTGTGCAGTCAGGCTATGAAGCAATGAGCCAGGTAAAAAAAGCCCCTTCCAGCAGTGTTTCACCTCTGTAAGGTGACTGTATTGTCTGTTATGTGTCTTCATCTGGGCTGCACACTGAATTTCTGCTATATTGTCTCTATGTGGTCATAGGATTTGTGTCTAGTGACCTGTCTAAAAGACCTGACAAGTGTAGTGGACATGAAGACATCCAGTCGACCTGCTATGATTGGCAGTCTAACTGATGGCTCCACAGAGACTTTCTGGGAATCTGGAGATGAGGATAAGAACAAAACCAAAAGCATCACCATTAGTTGTGTGAAAGGCATAAATGCCTCCAATGTGTCTGTTCATGTGGACAACTCCAGGGACATCGGGGTAAGGAAACAATTGTAAAATGTACATTTACATATTTTAGGCTGGATATTTTAACTGGAATTCTTAGAAAATATATGCCTGATTAAAGCCATTGTGAAGCAGATTTTTACTTTGTCATATCCACAGAATAAAGTCACATCAGTAACATTCCTTTGTGGAAAAGCAATCGAGGACCTCTGCAGGATCAAACAGGTACTCCCTTAGGCTTCTCAGGTGCTGAGGTGAAAATACAGGGGATGTACTACTGCAATGTGTGTAATTTGTATTTTTGTGGATGAATGTATTGCAATTCTAAACAGTATGAATGTTTTTAAATGTTTCAACTGCACCCAAATGGATCTGCTTCTGTCCCTTTGTTACATGAAGCATCTATTCACTTCCTTTGTCCTAAATGACATACTCATTTTGTCACAAGAGACAGGATTAATAAAGCATTGAAACACTGTACTCATCATGGACCACTATGATCCTCTTTCATTTCAGGTTGATCTTGACTCACGTCACATGGGCTGGGTGACAAGTGAGCTTCCTGGAGGGGATCATCATGTGATCAAGGTGGAGCTTAAAGGTCCGGAGAACACCCTGAGGGTCCGTCAGGTGAAGGTCCTTGGTTGGAAAGAGGGTGAGAGCATCAAGATTCCAGGCCAAGTGTCAGCCAGCATGGCACAGCAAAAGAACTGTGAGGCTGAGACACTTCGAGTGTTCCGACTCATCACCTCACAGGTTTGTCCAGTTCCTTATCCGCATAGTGTACACGATTACCCAGTCATGCCAGCATAGTCATATGTTTGTATTTGAGTGACTGCATTTTGACCAGAATCAATTGAAGATAGCCAGTCACTATTCTGTTGTGTACGTGTAGGTCTTTGGAAAACTAATCTGTGGTGATGCAGAGCCTACACCAGAGCAGGAGGAGAAAAACTTGCTTTCATCACCGGAGGGAGAAGACAAGGTCTGAACTGTGACACTTAACCATGCTGATGAACGGATTCATGATGAGTGACCTTTACCCTAATTATTTGCACTTTTTTTGAATAGGTTCCCTCTGATGCGGACCTAAAAGAGCACATGGTTGGAATCATTTTCAGCAGGAGCAAACTTACAAATCTACAGAAGCAGGTAAATAGCCTATTACTCAAACCATTTCAAAATGAATTCCAAACAGAAATATAAAATTAATAACAAGTATATTCTTTACCCTCTAAACTAATCAGTGTGCACTTTTCCTTCCTAGGTGTGTGCACATATTGTGCAGGCCATCCGTATGGAGGCTACACGGGTTAGGGAGGAGTGGGAGCATGCCATCTCAAGCAAAGAGAATGCCAACTCCCAGCCCAGTGATGATGACGCCTCCTCAGATGCCTACTGCTTCGAGCTCCTCTCCATGGTTTTGGCTCTGAGCGGCTCCAACGTGGGCCGCCAGTACTTAGCCCAGCAGCTAACACTAATGCAAGACCTGTTTTCTTTGCTGCATACTGCCTCCCCACGAGTACAGAGACAGGTAGGGAAGGATTCACGCATACTACAGGTTTCATCATACACATAATGGTTAGCATAAAGTGTGAATTACACAAGGAAAATAATATTTAGGCCATTTTAACTTAAATGCATTTCATATAATAACGCTTGTGTGAATTTTCATTTTGTCACTTTTAATATGTTGTGTTTCTACTTATTTTTGTTGTATTTTAATGTATCTTTAAAACTCATTTTCTCTTCCGAGTAAGCAGATCAGCTTTGAAACACATGAACATACATAAAAGGAGATTGTACCACTCACTTCATCTGTTATGCTCTGTTCAGAAAAAAACTATTTAAGGACATTGCAGTGGTGCGACCTAGGCTATGTCAATGGACAGGTTTTTCTTGCCCTGCAGACTGGCACAATTTTCTGTTTGTTTTGTTGTGAATCTTTGACCTGAACTGGGCTTTAGTTCACATAGACTGCAAGTACTGTATGTTTGGTCCTTAATGGCAGTGATGTTTTCTTGTGTTAGAAATGGCCTTATGTGCCTTCCCTGTGGGTTAATATATTGTTGTGTCTTATTGCAGGTGACGTCATTGCTGAGACGCGTCCTTCCCGAGGTGACACCTGTGCGACTTGCCAGCATTATTGGAGTGAAAGCCCTGCCACCTGCAGACATCAGTGACATTATCCACTCCACAGAGAAGGGGGACTGGAACAAGCTAGGCATCCTTGACATGTTCCTGGGCTGCATTGCAAAAGCCCTCACTGTACAGCTGAAAGCCAAAGGAACCACCATTTCTGGTACTGCCGGCATGGCTGTGGGCAAAGGAGTGACCACTGTTACACTGCCCATGATCTTCAACTCTAGGTGCGTTAGTTCTTACAGGGCCTGGGAATGTCACACTCAGAATAACACAAATCTGCTGAGGTTCATTTCGCAAACTGAAGTTCCTATTCTAAATTTGCTTCCTGTCATTTTCAGCTATATCCGCAGAGGTGAGAGCCACTGGTGGATGAAAGGCTCCACTCCTCCGCAGATTGCAGAGATCATCATAAAGCTGGTTAAAGACATGGCAGCTGTAAGTCCCCAGTATTTCAATTTATCATCCCCTTCTGACTTTGCAGTTCTATAACATGAAACCACACTGGATGCTTTTGTTTTAGATTCATTTTTTGTGGAGACTATTGGAATAGTGTCACTCTAACAGTCATAACTTTTTAATTTTAGGGTCACTTGTCAGATGCTTGGTCCAGAGTCACCAAAAATGCAATCGCTGAAACCATCATAGCCCTGACCAAAATGGAGGAGGAGCATCGGTCTCCTGTGAGATGTATCGCAACTACAAGGGTATGGACTCAATTTTGGTCATGAGCAAAGACTGTACACATTTATAAATGCTGAATAAGGAGATAATATTTCTTATTGTGTCTTCTAGCTGTGGCTGGCCTTGGCTTCACTGTGTGTACTGGACCAGGACCACGTAGACCGGCTGTCCTCTGGGCGCTGGATGGGCAAAGATGGACAGCAGAAGCAGATGGTGAGTTGAACTGTATGAATATAACATAACAGATTCATACAGTTCATGATGCTAAAAACTAAACTAAAATAAAAAATAAGGAACACTGATTCTCGAAAAGAACATTTAAAAAGAAAACAAATGAAAAATGCTAGTAAAACAAGAAAGAGCTGAGGGTAAATCAGCTTTGTTGTCATTTTCCCTAATGTTGCTTTAACAGGGAAAAAAAAATGTTGAGTTCCTGAAAAAGAAAGCTGTTTGTGTACTCAAACTCGAATCAAAACCAACCTAAAGTGAACAAGTAAATAAAATTAGAAAACTTATTAAAAGTCAATTTCATATTCATATTTCATTTGCTTCACTCCACAGCCCATGTGTGATAACCATGATGATGGTGAGACAGCAGCTATCATCCTATGTAACATGTGCGGTAACCTCTGCACCGACTGTGACAGATTCCTCCACCTGCATCGACGCACACGTTCTCACCAGAGACAGGTTTGTGACTTACCCTCTTGAAATTTTTCTCTATTGTAGAGTGCTGATTGTTGTAATGACATAAATGATCAACAACTGATGTCAAATCTAATTTTCACCCATCCTTCAGGTATTCAAAGAGGAAGAAGAGGCCATAAAGGTTGATCTCCATGAAGGATGTGGGAGGACCAAGCTCTTCTGGCTCATGGCTCTTGCTGACTCAAAGACTATGAAGGCCATGGTCGAGTTCAGAGAGCACACAGGTAGCGTAAAATCCAGTTGTTTGTAATATGATGTTTCTAGAAATTTAACAATAAATTCAAGCTGGTGTCCTTGCATTAAGAACAGTTGTACTACGTCATTTCAATAGCAAATGTGTTCCCACTTTGATCAGATGTATATTTTTGCAGGCAAACCAGCGTCCAGCAGCTCAGACGCCTGCAGATTCTGTGGTACAAGGAATGGAACTGAGCTGTCTGCAGTGGGAAGTGTTTGTTCAGACCCAGACTGCCAGGTATTTCATTGACTGTCACAGACTAAATGTATCTTGATTTTAAGATGTTTTAGGTTGTTTGTTTTGATAGACAAAAACAATTGACTAGTTGGAGAATTTATTTTAAATATCTACCATATGAAGTTTTGCTGTGCTGAATGCAGTTCAAAATAATGATGACTGAACCACAGAATATTAAAGATTCTCCTCCCCGTCTAAAATATTTGCATGACCATTGTATAAGTTTGCCTTATTGTATGAAACAGCAGCCACCAATCAAGCAACTACACACTGAGAATATAATGACTAATCAATGAGGCAGGCCTGCTTTGGAGGCTTTTTCTTTTGCATGGGTTCAACCTTTATAATGCGAAGCTTCACCTCCCCTTGTGTAAATGTTTTACCAAATCATTAGCTCCTGCCAATCTTTGCCAAGGAACTGTCTCTGCAGTCTTGGCTTAGTGCCACCCAGCATGATTGTGATTGGTTTAAAGAATACCTTCCTGCAGCACTGGCAGAGTGTGTAGATGTCTTTCTATGTGAGACTCGTTTTTAATATGGAAGGAGATGTTCAAACACTTCAAAGAAAGCACTTGCAGTATAATAACATTACACACACTACATGATGTAGAATTAAGTTTTAGTTTGGCTTTTTATTAAAAAGAAATCTAACTAATGTCATCTCAGAGCTAATGAGTAGTTTGACCAAAAATGACCTGTTACCAATGTCTCTGATGTCTCCACAGGAATACGCCAAACTTGCCTGCAGTAAGACTCATCCTTGTGGACACCCTTGTGGTGGAGTTAAAAATGAAGACTCCTGCCTGCCATGTCTGCATGGCTGTGACAAGAACACAGGCTGTCTGAAACAAGATGCAGATGACATGTGTATGATCTGCTTCACTGAAGCCCTCTCAGCTGCTCCTGCTGTACAGGTAACTGTAAATGTGATTGTGTCTCTGGTGTTGGTGTCCTTTAGTATTATAATGATCATGTGTAATGGTCAACTGTCTTCTGTTCCCAGTTGGACTGCACTCATGTGTTCCACCTTCAGTGTACTCGTCGAGTTCTGGAAAATCGCTGGCTTGGGCCCCGAATCACTTTTGGTTTCATGCTGTGCCCTATTTGCAAGGTGAACATGGTTGGAGTCTTTCAAGAGATATTAATGAAGTAACCAAATGAGTGGAAGTTGCATCCACTGTATCTACAACCCTGTTTAGCTCTGTGTGTTTAAAGTCTGTATAACTTCTGACATTTTACATGTTAGAAGTTTAGTACTGAATTCTACCAAACTTACTACATGTATTCATATGTGTTTGAGTGCTTTCTTTTGCTATTTTGTCTGTCATCTGATACTTTTGGCCACCCTGACATTTTTTGTCATTTTGCTTCTGGAGCAAAACTAGAAAACTGTTAGATTTGTTTTCTAGTAAACTTCTTGAGAAACTATTCATTCGGCTACTGTCAATGGATTATGTCCAAAAAAAAAGAAAAAAAGAAAAAAGAATGAACATCACTAACAAGTAGCACTTGGATTTTGTGGGGTTGGAGGGAGTAATGCAAATGAGTAATTACATGATGTGACAAACTCAGACAGTCATTACTGTTTTTGTTTCAGTATCACTGTTTCAGGATTTAAAATGTTTGGTTGAAAAGTGTTGATTTGATGCATCTTTGACCTCTTGTAATTGTGAACATTTTTTCCCCCTATTTGTGTCCAGAACAAAATCAACCACTCTGTGATCAAGGACCTGCTCGACCCGATAAAGGAACTTTATGAGGATGTGAGGAGAAAGGCTTTGATGAGGCTTGAATACGAAGGTTTACATAAGAGTGAGGCAATAACGACTCCGGGTGCACGCTTCCACAATGACCCAGCAGGCTTTGCCATGAACAGATATGCATATTATGTCTGCTACAAGTGCAAGAAGGTATCAAATGAGCCAAAATGTGGATATATTTTTATTTGAGTGTGTTGAGGCTTTGAGAATTCTCATAATCCTGTATTTTCAGGCCTATTTCGGAGGAGAGGCTCGTTGTGATGCAGAAGCAGGGCAGGGAGACGACTACGACCCCAGTGAGCTGATCTGTGGAGCCTGCTCAGATGTCTCTAGGGCTCAGGTGGATCATTTATACCTGGTCATGTTGTCACTATAGCTTATCTGTAATCAGGTAGGAGTTATAGTGTGAACACAGCCCCTGATGTCTCGCGTATACTCTTCCCAGATGTGTTCCAAGCATGGCACAGACTTCCTTGAGTATAAATGCCGGTACTGCTGCTCTGTGGCTGTTTTCTTCTGCTTTGGCACCACACACTTCTGCAATGCCTGCCACGATGACTTCCAGAGGATGACGAGTGTCCCAAAGGAGGAGCTGCCTCATTGTCCTGCAGGTGCTTAACAGTTCTATTGACTACACTTTGCAGAAAATATTTAATTAGACATCCTGTTCATGTATACTTTGCCCTTTCTGTCACAGGGCCCAAAGGCAAGCAGCTGGAGGGTACCGAGTGCCCTTTGCATGTGGTTCACCCACCAACGGGGGAGGAGTTCGCTTTGGGCTGTGGGGTGTGCAGAAATGCCCACACCTTCTAAAATAGCCGAAAAAGAGACCTTTACTGAAAACCAGTTTGTCTACTGTGATTTCTGGCTGCTGCTGAAGCTCAGCCATGAAGCTTGGCTCTGGCAGTGTCAAGTTTCCTGGACACTGGACCAGGATTCTACACTAAGCCAAGAGTCCTCAGGTCTACTCTTGTACCAACATCAGTATCCATGCCCTGCAATGAACATGAGTGGGGGCTCCTTTGGATTTCGAGTAACCTGAAACAAAAAAGAACAATACGTTTAAAAAAACAAAAAACAAAAAAAAGAAAATAACTTGTGACGTGTTTGCATGCGGCCGTTGTATTCCCTCGGCTTCTATAGACGTTGCACACCTCCTGATCACTGAAGTGTATCAATACAAGATTAAACAATGAATATAAAATGAATTTGCTTAAGGCAACTGTGGATCAGTGTGGGGTTTAAAAAAAAAAAAAAAAAAGGAACAGGCCGTATTTCCAGCTTCCTATAAATTTAAAATATTGTTGTATGTAAACTTTTTCGTAATCTTGTACAGTATTCTCCACTGTCAAGTGCATCATGGGTTGACGGACAAAAGAAAGGAAAAGACTGTTAAGAATATTATGTTTGGGAGGAAAATAGTGTACGATTTATCTAATCTTGTATATAATGATACTATTCAAAATAGCTGTATTCCGAAGTTGCTACTCTTCACTTCAGTTTTGTTTGATATTCTGGGTTATGTTTTGAGCCAGAAATTTTAATGAAGTGCAATACTGGGTGTGCCTCCTATTTTGCAGCTGTTTAACCTTATGGAATGTATGTCAATAAAGCCACTGTACATTTTTATACAGTAGACAGTCGTAATTTGCCCTCTTCTAAATGTCAGATCTCTTCTGTTGTCTGGAAATGAGAAGAATGAGCCTGGCACATGCAGTGAATGATGGTGGGTATAAATCCTGTTCACAGCTCTTTAAAAGGAGAATAGTACCAAATCCTTCAGTAACACAAAAGTAAACAAAAAACCTCACAATGAGACTGATTACAGCTGAATGATGATGAAAGGGCCAGTCCTCACACCAAATAAAATTGTGCACCTGTAATGCTTTTCCCAAGTAGGAGGCAAGGGGGGTTGGGTTAGAAGAACAGAGTGTGGAAAAAAAGCAGCTGCTGTTATATAAAAAAAGCTTAATACTTGTGAATCTGCTCTGTAATATCTGTGGTGGGTGGAGTTGAATGGTAATAAACCAGGTTCTCTGTTTCGCAAGTTTACACTGTGTCATTATTTTTCATAAATGAGTTGAACCTGCTAATTAACTGTACTCAGATGGCTTCAAATTACTGCATATAACTGTGCAAAAAAAAAAAAAAAAACTAAGCGGAGGTGTTAAGTTTGGAAAAGTACCAAGAAAAGCTTGACACGAATGTGCACTGCAGCAGAGAGGGGGAAAAAACAAAGACATATCACTCTGCTGAGTTTTCCCTAAACCAATTCGCAATATGAAGTGAGGTCTTATTGAATGGGCATCATCACCCACTTGTGTCGAATTGGTTGAGTTGATTAGCATTTTTTGTCCCTTTTATATTTTTTTGGATTAATCCAGATGTTTTTGTTTTTTTTTACTCTATATGTTACTGAATACACTAGGTAAGATTAGATTAAATTTTGCATTATAAGTAAATGGTCATTCTAGTCAAATATTTTCTTTGATACCAGCAAATACACATGTTTACACATGTAAAACAATGCAATAAGATGCAAATTGCAGAAATTACCGAATTTCTTCAGTATTGTAATACATTTAGCACTAATTTATTTTGTATTTTGAAACGGTTGATGATTAAATGTACTGTGCTTGTGAAAAGTCTATTTACACGAATCTTTTCAAAAATGAAAATCAATGGAAAAAAGTATTTTTTTTTCCAAATTAGAAGTGATTCATCTGTTCAATAGAGACGATCTTTACCAACAGCCATTTCGCATTGGATTTCCCATGGTGCACCGCTGGAGTCACAACAACACTTCGCCATTTCAGTTTTGGGGGGGGCTGTAACTCCCGCGAAGGAATTAGGTCAACTGAGCGGAGGTGCTTGGCTTGGTCCGTTTCTTCATTGAAAACGTCTTTTACTCTTCTTGCTCATTAACGGCTCTGGTATTGTGCTCCGATGCGTGTTATTTGGTTCGTACGAATGAGCTTTTCTAGCGTGGGCCCGGGCTGAAGTGTCAAGTGAGTTGTCGGATTTTCCTAACAGCTATCAGCAAGCAAGCTAGCTGAGTGTAAACATCAAGGTAGGATGGGTGGCCGAAACTGTATGTCAGATTTTTGTAGTTACACTAGCAAACTTCTCTGTTTGTAATCACTCATCGATTATTATCTAGTTTGTAATTGTGTTATAACCTAGAAACAGCCTTGTACCATGTTGTAGCTAAATACCTAGCGTTAAATGCTCCTGCAGCTATAGCTAACCTCGCTGAATCGTTTACATTCATTTTCGCTGTCACTGTGTTGGTAAACAGCCGGCAGTGGAAACGTCTTGTGATTCATTTATACACGTCTGGGTATATTGTTTAGGATAGCTGGTACATCTAGACTGTCGCGGGGGGGGGGGGGGGGGGGGGCGCCGCGC
>JAQQZY010000015.1:19478635-19490224 GCA_030068375.1 Ostorhinchus rueppellii
ATATGTAGTGCAGTAAAAGTGGAAGTAGGAGGAAAAAATAATACTCCAAAAAAGTACAGATACTGCATTTTAGTACTGAAGTACAGTATTTACGTGGATCCACTTCGTTACTATACATCTCTGCCTACGCGGTTCTATATCTTTGATTTAATTTATGTTTTTTAAAGCTGTGCGCATGATGTGTTTTTTGCTTAGTCTGGGTGGTTGTGTTTCTGAAGTCACCCTGTGAGAATAGAAGCCCACAAAAACAGGGTTACATCTGCACGAATGCGGTTTCCCATTGGTACTTACACGAAGTCAGAGGTTTTGGTTATTGTAGTCATCCCTCCAGTTTCAGGTTTTCCACATCTGGTTTAGATTTTGGGAAGTGCCTTTTTTCTGCATAGTAAACAGAATTACAGGATACAGAATAAAAAAAGGAAAAGTTGTAAGAATATCAGTATTCGTCTTCAACAAACGTTCATCTCCTCACAATACAATGCACGATAATTACTGTGCTTTCAGAGAAAACACATCTAATTTTTAAGCGGTCGTCCAATTAGCGTATACAGCTAATCTAAAATGAATTCCAATAATATTTTAGGTCTCATTAAGAATAGCTGTACAAGATTTATCTAAATTAGAAGCTGGAGTATGAACCACCACATGTCCCGTTTATTCCACAGTCTCATCATTGGCCACCGATGCTGGTTTTCTGCAGTGTACCAGGTACTCACAGATTTAAGCTCCACTGGACCTTTTTTATTGCTATAACATGCAATATTGTTTGTGCTTGTGTAAAATATACAGTAGCAGCAAAGATTTTCCAAGAGATGATGAGTTCTAATGCATAATAATAGGTTTCTCTGAGGGGTTTTGTTATTCAAACCAATCTCTTTGTACCAAAATAAGCTCACTGAAAACTGACATTATTGTAAGTGTCAGATCAAATAACAGCACCACTCAAATGATATTACAAAACACACTGTAATAAGCACTCATGTAATACAGGAAGGCTCATTTTTCTTGATAAGTACACTCTAAGAACATACATTATAAGGAATAAATGTTTCCCCAGTGTTATACTGGTCAAGACATGGTCATTCCAGTAAATGTACCCCTGACTTTTAAAATACGGTTTGGGTTTCATGCCATTTTGAATATATAATTATGAAGTGATTCAGATAAACAGTATTCCAAAGCTTGTGAGTACATTTTCTGCCAAAATGCACGTTATTTGGGATTTCTAGAAACGCAATCCAATAATAGATATCTGTCGGCATAAGTGGAGATATTATTATTTGTGTTTGGTTGATAAAATCTCTATAATGAAGAAGAAAACAACAAAGAAATAAAGTAATTAAAAGATGTCAGAATGGACATATTTGTTGCATATTTCTGCATGAACATGGTTCTTTCTTCTTTAGTTATTATTGATCACAGATTCCACTTAGGCATATGTGATACATTGCAGGGGGTGCACCAATTACAAAAAATCTATCGCAATTTTGTTGTTCCATCTTCCTCTCATTGCATCTAGGATTGTATTGCATGGTATAATAAATACAAATGAGGAAACAATAACAAGCAAAACGTGGTAGATACAGAACACGGCAGGACTCTCAGGACCACAGAGGCAGCTGTGGCGTACAGATAAAAAGGGATACGTGTCTGTAGGTGTCATATCAGATTTAAAGCAAAAAGTGTAAAAATGTTCTGTTTACAACATTTCACAGGTGATTTCAAACAGCTTACTTTGAGCTTTGCTGCATTGCTCATCTGCACACTGGCTGTCTGACAATCCTCTATTTGTAGCAGGAAAATAAGCACTGGAGGAGTTGATGGAAGCCCCTACAGATATTATGTAACACAAGCTAAATCAATATCTCAAAAGGGACACACTACAGGTGCAGAATATTTCTTTTTTTAGGTATTTTTCTCACTAATTTTGAAATGCCTTAAGGAGACAGGAAGGCCAGTTGGATCTCAACAAGGCCAACAGTGTGTAATAAATAAATAAATAAATAAATAAATAGACACACACTCAGAAATAATCCATGACTGTGATAAAACCAACATTGAAGACGGATTCATTGTCAGAAAAGAATTAATACATGGGCTGTGCATAACATCCACAGTAATGTGTGATCACAGTAAGCCTGATGAAGTGCTGATGTAGAGGAGAGAATTCCTGGCTTAGTAAATGGATCTAACATCTGCTTGATTCTTTGCTGACAGATGTCTTCTGCCTCTGACATGTTTACAGGTTACAGCTTGATTAGATAACTAGGTCGAAGACGCTTCCTTCCTCAAAGACAGCTCTTAATTTTCATGACATGACATATATGTGTGCACCAAATCTTAATAGATTTGCTTTGTTCTGGCAATTAACATATAAGATGTGGCTTAAAGTGGTTGCCGGGGATACAGATGATGATGTAACAGGTTATCATTTGCCTCAAATTTTCGTCTAGGCTTTTGTAAAAACGCAAATATCAATTTGTCAGTGTTGTGGTTCTGTGTACAGATGCAGGCAGACATGTCTCTTTTTGACGGAAAATACAAAATCAAATGTTCTGCCACTGGAGCCTCATGCTTGAGGCAAAGCTTAGGCTGCATGTTCTGGCAAACACAGAGGATTTATTTTGATGCTATGAAAGCATCACATCAGAAAACAACTTTTCAAAAAAATATATCTCTATATGCCATGCAACATATAATTAACACTCATTTTCTATTTCATTTTAAGGTTTTGGTGAACATTTCTTGTTTACTTGTTGTAGCCTGTTTGATGGTTTATATGCTCAGATTTGGTGTGTTTGTTCGTTCTGCAATTTGTTCTGCATTTACTAAAGTTCTTCTAAAAATACTGAATAATGTGGGAAAGCTAAGAAAAAAATGCTTTAGTTTTTTGCCTCTTACAAAATTTATGCACCACACATATTTTGGTCTATTCTGTTGATATACAATATTCATACTTTTGTACAATATTGAAATAAATCTACAGAATCCTAATGGTATTATTCTAATAGTCAAGGTAATTCAAACATTCTGTTGTAATCAAACTGTGTCAATTTAAAGAAAAAGTAAGTATGTACATTTCATTTATAGAGCACTTTTCACAGACAGTCACAAACTGCTTTACAGTGCAAAATACAATTAAAATACAACTAAAATACCATTTAAAAATACAACAAAGTACGATAAAATAAAATTAAAATGTGATATATACATAAAGTGCAATTGGTTGTAGCAGCCCTGAGTCAGTTAGGGACTAAAAGGCCTGCTTGAACAAAAAGGTCTTAAAATGTTTTTTTTTTTAAATCTCAAGAGTCCAACATTTACTTTTCACATGACAATTAAACTGTTTATATTTACTTTTTTAGCTTTCTACATGATGCAAATATTTTACATGTACTTGTATCATATGTTATATTATATATATATTTTTAAAAAGAACATTTAAGAAAATAAATAAATAAATAAATAAATAAATAAATAAATAAATAAATAAATAAATAAATAAATAAATAAACAAACAAACAAATAACCCCCCTAAAGGAGAAATCCTAAGTAGATAGAAAAATACATTTTCTATGTGGTTTGTAAAATTTTTACAATACACTAATGAGGCCGTGGAAAACATTTATTAAAGAATTATGAAAATCACCACATCATACATAAACTGTGCAGTCCTACTGTATGAGATCCGTGTCATTTTAAGCCTGTACTCCAGGGATTCCTAAACCTGATCCATGTTATTCTCGACCCGACTCTCTCAGAGAAACCTTTAACTCAGCATCAATCTTGACCATTAATAGAGGTCCCAGCAGTGTGCAGTCAAATAGCAGTTATGTATCGACTCCAATACTGTATTTTTTCTGCTTACAAAAGGCTCCTACTCAGGTTCCCCACAGCTCGTCAGAAAAGCGGCTTGATTTTTTCAGGTGGTCATATTGCTCGAGGAAAAAAACCAATGAACCATCATACTTTGACAAAGAGCAATGAGAGCATTGATCACTGCAACTACATTCCTCCTACAGCTGTCAATAATACACTGATGCATTTCCCCAGAAGGCAAGAATTGAGTCAGAGCTCTTTGTTATTATGTTAAGTGGGAATTCTATGGAGCTGCTAACAAAGGAAAACACCTTGGTGGTATTGGCTTGGATATGGCAGAGTCTCATCATTTTATGTGGAAAAAATTCAGCTGGAGGATTGAATGGGTGATGGAGGAGAGCGAAAGATTTATGAGCACTGAGAAAATGTTGCCAGTTTGGTTCTGACTCTTTGTTTGAGGAGCTGTTTGGGTACATTTAATTTGTTTGCTTTCAGGTTAAATGGCTTGAGCCTCAGATGATCCTCGGATATGTTGCCTGGCTGTAAATAATTGTTTCACACTGATGCACACAGATCACATCACTCACACATCAATGACGACAGAGCGACAGGTGGTCTAAAGAGTTCCGCTCAGTACATTCCTTGTTTACTGTGAACCTCAGAGAACATGGAGACAGATGACATTTAAATGCTGAGGGAGATTTTTCTGGAAATCCAAAGGTCATTTGATGCCAGGGTTGCATAAAATACCAACAATATGCCATATTCCTCGGTGTGATAATGTGACAAGACAGGGTTTATTTATGGTGGAATACACTAAGTCAGTGTTTTAGTTCCAATGCCATGGTTTAACGTCTTATTAATTTAAATAGAAGTAGAATTCGTTATAGTGGAACTTATAACGAATAACCTTGATCTCTCTCCGTGCTCATCATGTGTGAAACTAAGTGTATATCATTTTCAAACTCAGGGCTCAGAGGGAGCGCTCAGTGGGTTTTAAGGCCAGCATCTAAGAATTTGCATGTGTACTGTAGTAATAAGATGGAAAATAAAAACATGTTTTTGAAAAATAGTATGGTGACCCTGAGGGTTATATCACAACTTTTCAGAAAACACAACAACATTTCAGGTTATGTAAAGGTTAGGGTAGTACTACTTGAGACTGTAGAGATTCCAAGTTCCTGAAGAAAATAATGTCCTTAATAATTTCCTTTGAACTAAATAAAAACTAATTGAAGTATTTTTTGTATTTAACCCCAAAAGACCAAAACACGAAATCATTCACTGATATAAATTGTTTAACACCTGTTGATCCATTAATCCTATCAATACTCGTAGCTAATTGGTGTAAAATGGCGTTTGTCGTCTTTTCGTGGTCATCAGATATGAGCCATTTGGACGTTCAGAGGCTCTGTCATCTTCTACAACATTGGTTCACCAGTAAAACTCACAGTTTAATAAATAGCTGTGGCTGGAGACAACTATTTCATATTCAGTTAATGATATATTTCACAAAAAAAAAAAAAAAAAAAATCTTTTTCTTCAGTTTTCTCTGTTTTTGATATAATAACCCTCAACTTTAATCTGAGCTTTAATGGGCATCTACATGATCAGTGCATTAGCCCGGCAACCAAAAGTATCTAGTGATCTAAATTATTTAATACCTGTTGATGTACTAACCCTATCGGTACATGTAATAAATGGTATAAAATACAGTTTGTTGTCTTTTCATGGTCATCAGATCTGAGCCATTTGGATGTTTGGAAGCTACAACATTGTTTCACCTGTAAAACCCATGGAGTTTGATAAATGACGGTGTATGGAGATACTTGGTTTATGTTCGGTTAATGATATATTTACTGACAAAATCCCTGTTTGTCACGTCTGCCACCAGACATTAGTGTTCTGTGTTTTGTCTTGTCTCTTCCTGTTTTATTTTGTTAGTCTTCCTCCAGTTTCATGTCTGGTGTCTTGACTTCCTGTTCCCTGCCTCTCCCACTTGTGTTGATTACCTGACCCCACCCTAATGTGCTGCACCTGTGTCTCATTGTCTCCCCCTCCTGTGTATATAAGCTTTGTTCTTTCTGTGTCTCGTTGCCAATTCGTCATCTACCTTGTGTGATTCGACCCGTGTTATTTGCCTGCCCTGCCTATTTTTGACCCGTTTTAAACCTGGACCTTCTGAGCCTTGTCGTCTTCTCCCCTGTCGGTACCTCTGCCTGTCTGGATTGCCTCTTTGGCTCTGGATCTTCGAGCCTGTCTGTTCCCTTTCAGTACTTCTGCCTAATCGGACTGATTCCCTAGATTTGGACCCATGCTAGTTACAGTACTCTACTCTTGCCTAACCGCTGTCTGTACTTTTGCTGGATTCAGTCTGCCTGTGTGATTTACCTTACCTGTCTTTTGACTAGAGCCCACCTCTCCCCTGTCGGTGCTGTTGTTGGGATTTCCTGTTTTTTCTGTCTACCTGGTAGTTGAACCCTGGCCTGTCCCCCACCACCGATTCTGGATCACCCTCTCGGACTGAAGAACCTGCAGACCCAATTTTGGATTAAATTGTGTTCTGTACTTTCCAATAAACTCCAGTTGTTTAAACCTTAACCTCTTTGTGTCAGACTCTGTATTTGGGTCTCCAGTTCTGTGTTCAGATGCCACACTTTTTCTTCAGTTTTCTCTCTTTTGATATAACAACCTTTTGATTTTACTGAGTTTTCATGAACATCTAGATGCTCAACTAATTAAATGTAGGGAAAAATACATGGTTCACACTGAAAAATGCAAAACTCAGAAGATAATTGTATAATAAATGAAAATACATCCCTTAAAGGTTAGGAACTGCAACAAAACTAACTATTGGTCTTTATGGGTTAAATATAGGAAAATACATGATTATCACCTAAAAACGCAAAATAATCAAGTAAATGGTGATAAATCACTGAAAGGCTGCATGTAAAATTCCTTTGGGACCTGACAAAAGTAGCACTCTTTATGGGCTAATTAGGCAAGGCAAATTTATTTGTACAGCACAACCCCTACACAGGGCAATTCATGGTGTTTTAAAAAAAAAATGGAAACGGGACAAGTTAAAAACACAATTACAATTAAAACATAATCAACAAAAAATAAATGATTATTAAAATAGAGTAAAAGTCAGTGCAGACAGACCCTTTCAGTTGTTCTATACACAGCTGAACAGAGCTTAAACACTGTCAGAGTAGAGGCCTGTCTCACATCTCCAGGAAGACTGTTCCACAGTTTAGCTGCATGGAACTGAAACACAGCTTCACCACGTTTAGTCCTGACCCTGGGCACCAGCAAAAGACCAGGGTGCGAGATGGTTCATATGGGACCACCATGTCACCGATGTACTTTGGTGTTAAACCATGGACAGACTTCTACACCAGCAGAGCTGTTTTAAAGTCTGTCTCTGACAGACAGGAAGCCAGTGCACAGACCTGAGCACAGCCTAATATGGTCATACTTGCTGGTTCTAGTCAGGAGCTGAGCATCAGCGTTCTGGATGTACTGTACTGTAGCCGTCTCGTTTAGAGAGTCCAGTGAGAAGGCCATTACAGTAGTCTAACCTGCTGGAGATAAATGCATGGATAAGTCTCTCTAAGTCTGTTTTAGACAGTAAACCTTTGATTCTGGTAATCTTGTTGAGATGGTAAAAGATTGATGATGTTATTGATTTAATGTGGCTGTTAAAGTTTAGCTCTGAGTCCATTATTACCCCTAGATTTCAAACCAGATTTTTAGATTAATTAAATTATGACTCTCCTTTGCTTGTCTTTTGTCTTTGTCAAGGCTCAGTAAAATGGAACCTGAGACTGTTAAGATGCCATAACCTTCACTGTGAAGGAAGTCAAGCCACAACCATGAGCTCCTCCACCAGCTGATTGTTTTTCCCCTGTTGATAGTCAGAACTATTTTTCAGCTTCGCGACTTGACTTTCACAGTGACTACCTGCCCAGGTTTTTGTACTCTACTAGATGATCATCTTCTAAAGGTCAAACATTGGTCTTTTCTCCATCACTTCCAATCAGGTATTCTTTGTTCTCGTTCTCCACACAACCAAGAAGACCTTGATTTTACATTCACCAGGTAAATGGGGGTGGACAGAAAGGCGCACTGACTACTCAGCTATCAGTATTAACAAGATCCTGTGGGAGATATACTTACATACAACACTCAAGGGTATGAATCATCAGCCAATATATGATTAAAAAAAAATCAACTTATATTTTATTACCCATTGATACACCTACACTGTGAAGTAAATTCCGTCAAAGCAAACATATGCCTATAAAGTTGACTTCATCTTGTTTCCAGACACATTCCTCTTTTTATTCCTATTTATACACATATCCGTAATAACCTTTGATGCAGCGATTACATACCAAGTCCAAGTTGTACTTTATCCAAGAAGAATAAATCCAATAAATTGCAACTTTATGGGCAGCAGTGTAAATATATATTCTCCAAATCACAAAAATATAGAATAACACTTACCTTTATTGTGGCTGACTGCAGGTTCTTTAGTTATTGGCTTTACTTTTCCTCTGTTTGTTTTCGCAAATAAACAATTTCTCTGAAAACCATCTCCAGTGATGTGTGTGGGTAAAAGTGAGGAGAACTCTGAAGAATACTTGGAATAAAGTTTCCTCTGTGTGTGAGTGCGTGGAAGATGTAAATAGGCTATTGTTTGGTTATACTACTGTTTATTTATTACTGCTATTATTATTATTATTATTATTGTATTGTATAAATGTATTCTTTGTTGAAAGCCCAACAAAGCATAGGACTTCTATACAGGCTTCTGTTTGTATAGAACATCAGATGTTCTATATATCCACTATGTTTCACTGCATTGTCCCTGATAGATACAGTAGATAGACAGACAGATAAATAAATAAATAAATAAATAAATGAATGAATGAATGAATCAACAAAAGAATGAATCACATTTTTTTCTGTTGCTGATACAGGAACCTGTATTGTTCTTAAGAATGGAGCATCTGAAGCTGTTTCTGAACAGTTCTGAATCTTCATGTTTTTAGCTAACCTTTAACCTTTAGCCCTAAATGCAAATGCATTCTCTGTACACAGGACAAAGGGATTAAACCCCAAAGCACTGTCTGGTTTTATTAAACAGACGTGCACTTTTTAGGTATGCAGAGTTTTAATGCACTTTTAATAAGACATTTGAAAATCAAATCATCATTGTGCATTAGAATTTATGCAAATATTGTAAGTTGAATATGTTATAATGTCTCAGGTCTTATATTCATCTCAGAAATAACTCATAGATGGTTCAGTTCGGTGGTGAGATTTCTGGGATTGGCTACGTCCCCAGTGTTTCATGATCCTAACTATGCTTCTTGATAAAACTTGAAAAGAAAACTCTTTTTTAATTTGCATGTACTGAGACTTAAAGCGCTTGTGTTTTAGCCGCTGTGTGTTTATGTGATAAACATTATCAGGTTAAGATTTCTCTCAAATCTCTAACCTACATCTTGTTTTTGTGATGTTCTCTGCCTTAATTAACAGTAACAAATTAAAATTGTGTTGCATCCAAGCGGGTGCATTGTTGTGCATATACACATCCAGTAGTGGTGTGTGCCAGCTCAGCTTGCTTTGAAGCTCAGTGCTCTTTGGTTAACCCTCTTTTGTTGTTTGTGTGATGCTGGTGTGTAAAAAAGCTCCTAGGAGGAATAGCTGTCCTCAGTGTGAAGTAGTGGTTGTTTGGGTTTTGGCTCTGTATAAATGCTGACAGCGGCTCAGCCAGGAGAGACAGTGTGTGAGTCATGATAAATTAATGTCCACGCCAAGCGCATTGACCCATGGACCGAACAGATCATCCCTTACAATTAAAGCTTGTTTGAATTGTTGAGGACGTAAATTGAATTTAGGAAGACCTAATTACCGGTTTCTGTTTCCGAGTACGATTCTCTCTGAGTGTTTCAAGCAGTCATGTTGTTTCCTGCCTTATTTTTTTACATAAACATTTATACAGTGACAGTATATAATGACGTTTGAGCAGCCCTACCTTTCAGCTTTTGCCCTCCATTTTTATTTTTTTCTTGTAAGATTGAGGAGGTAGTAAGTCACTATGAAATGCAGCTAATTTCTAATTCTATGGCCTCTATACTTTGGAAAGAAAATGGCCTTTCTTCTGCTCTAACATGCCTTGCAGGATATACTTTGGAAGTTACAGGGACTATTTTCGAATGGAGAAAGTTCTGGCCCTTCATATATTCAGAGATTAACTATTGATTAAGAACAGAATAATAGGTAACTGATATACCTATGAAATGCAGAGGATGGGTTAAATATCCCAGTGAGTCATTTATGACCAAATCCTGCTGCAGGAGGATTACAAACAAAGCAGTGTATAATGGTCTTATGTGGTTTGAAGATGTTTTTTTTTTTTTTTTCAGTTGAACGATGAGTGGTATATTCATGCTGATTTAAATTACAGGTATAATCAAAACTGACTGGGACTTGGCTGTTAGTTCGGCTCTCTCTCATGTAATACCATTAGAGAACAAGAACAATTATATAATAAAAAAATTATGTAATGGCCTTATGATAGTGCCAGTAAATGCAATTGACACTCTTGTCAGTGACTAAACGCAGGAATAGTACAGCCTGGTAATATCTACACACTGTTTATTGTATTACAGAATGATTCATAAATAAGAATCTCACAGACATGATTGATCCTGACATCTTCTGAAGAGATGAAAGAAGAAAATGTTCTTTATCACTAAAAACATAACAGCTCCAGGTGCAGCTGAAACAAAGAAATCGCAATTTTGATTTTGTGCTGGAGTTCATTCGCTATTTTTCTTCTGTACATAGCAGCATCTGTGTCTGTAGAGCAGCTGCCCCAGCTGTGCTCAGAAGAAACAGAGAACAGCAGGTTTCCCATCAGCCTCCCACCGGCCCCATACAAGACTGAGGTAAGCAACCTTCAGCCTCCTCTCCCAGGGTGCATCTTCTGCCTCATCCTGCTCAGTTAACCCACTAATCACCCCCTACCGCTCCTTCTACTGAACCCATAAGGACATTTGTGGATAGATAAGGCCAGATGGAACAGCATATTCTTCTATTGATTACCTATTAGATTTCAGTGGGTTTGTCAGGAAGGCCGAGGGTGGTGGTTCAGTGCACTGGCAGGCTACATCAGCTGTACTCCAGCTGGTGAATCAGCAGATTATCTGTATCTGTATCTGTTTTGGCATGGGCCTACAGTTAAAAAAAAAACAAAAAAAAAAACCCATTCCAAAATCTGAGTTAAAACTATCTCCAAAGTAGAGGTCAACAGCTGCTACTTGTCACTCAGGAAACCAGGCTGTCTGATGGAGATTACTAAAGGGCATAGGAGGATTAATGAGCACACAAGAAAGGAGAGATGAAACAACATATAAATACAAGAATGAACTGTGTTAATCCAGCCTTAGCTTTTACTTCACCAAACATCCATCTAGTTAGGAGGCTACTGACTGTTGGGTCAGATGTAACTAAATAAAACCAACATTATAAGATAGGACCAGTGTCCCTGTAGCTCCTTGACATGTTCTATCAAGAATCAAAAACAACTGGAATTTTTAGGAGATTAATTTCCCAATAGAAGTGGGTGGTACTCTCACTGGAGGATAACTTCATTGAAAGTTATTGACTTCCTATCAGTGCCAGATAGATAGATAGATAGATAGATAGATAGATAGATAGATAGATAGATAGATAGATAGATAGATAGATAGA
>JAQQZY010000015.1:19490324-19505962 GCA_030068375.1 Ostorhinchus rueppellii
ACACACACACACACACACACACACACACACACACACACACACACACACACACACACACACACACACAAACAAATAAAAGCCAGCAAAAACATAACCTCCTTGGCAGAGGTAACAAAACCAGAATATAAACATTTTCTTTTACTTTTGTTGTTGTTTTCATGGATTTTTCACTTCTTTACATTTTCCAAAACTGTTGAACCTGCTTAGGTCAGCTGTAGTCGTTGAAAAGAGGCTTAAACAGGTTTATCATAAAGCAAGACTTATTAAATATATATATATATATATATATATGTTCCATTAGACAGACTCTACCTCACACACATCCACTGTACTTCACATATTTACTTTCTGTTGCCACAGTGTGACTGTGTTCACTGATTTACATCTAAATAACATAAACAGTTTTTTTCCTCTGGATCCTGCTTGAGCTGCAAGATCTCACCAACATAAATAGAAACAGATATGAACATATGTCTGAGTGCAGAATTCATCATGTTTCTGTTTTCTCCATCCTGTCTTTGCATGTATCAGGTGTGCTTCGGCTCCACTGTTTTTAATCTTCACATTAATAAAGTAATTGAATGGAATGAAACAAAGACACAGACAATTTCAGTTCAATTTTGCAAACATTGTTTATCAGGAGCATTGAACAAATCAAACCAAAATCCAAAACAAACTTCATTTCTACAAATTAATAATGTATGATGGCAGAGAATCTATTTAGTGTGAGAGAAGCAGCCGCACAGCCCACAGGCTGACATCACTGAGGTGGGGACCACCGACGACAGTCACTGCTCTGAAAATCGGACTAAACTGACATAGGCTTACCTTACCTAACCTTTTTGTGTGATTTTTCGCTATTTATTGCACTATTATTATCTTTATTTTGTGTTTTTCCAGTGAACAATATGAATTTTCCTATATTTAATTCACTGATCATGTAGTTGTACAGAACAGCTCAGTATAAAACTGGGGGTTATTATATTACAAATAGAGAAAAGTGAAGAAAAAGTGACTTTTTATCACTAACTGAACCTAAAACAAACGTCTCCATCCTCTGTCATTGATCCAACTCCATGGGTTTTACTGGTGAATCAGTGTTGTAGAGGATAGTGTTGTTTCCATGGTAACTACGGAGCTTCTGAACGTCCAATTGGGTCATATCTGATGATCATGAAAAGATGAAAAACTGTATTTTACACCAATTATTTAGTGGATCGACAGGTATTAAACAGTTTACAGTGGATGTTTTGGTCTGTGGGTTAATATAATATGATCATCTGTATTTTGCGTTTTTTTGTTCTTTGTTTTTTTTTTTGTGAAAATCAGTTATTTTACACCAATTATTTACATGTATTGATAGGATTAATGGATCAGCAGGTATTAAACAGTTTATATCAGTAGATGTTTTGGTCACCAGTAGATGTTTTGGTCACCTAGATGTTTGGGTCTTTATGGGTTAAACGTATTCACACACTATTTAATTTTACAGTATCGAAGTGCTCGTTAAAGCTTTGGTAATATTTTTCACTTCACATAAACTGAACTGAACTGACCTGGACCTGATAAATGGTTTGATGAAGACCAGAAAAGACCTGAAAACATAGGAATTGAGACAGTGTCAACTAAACAGCCCAGCTTTGACCACAGGGTTCACTGAAATGTAACAGAATATTCACATTCTTTCTCTGTCAGTATAAAGACCTGCACCACACACCAAAATTAACCTTCTGTTTTTACTCCATCACTCGAACATGCAGGAACACTCTGCAAACTAGGACTACACTCAAAGAAATAAAACTGATGACCATGACTTACTTAACTTGGTTATGTCCAGAGCCGGCCCCAGCCTCCATCCGGCCCTAAGCAAAATTGGATTTTGGGGCCCTCGATTTTGTTTTTCATTTTATTTGCATTTGTTCTCCTCTTCCTCTTTCTTTTTTCAGCCCCAGAAGGATACGTCTTTTTTTTTTTTTTTTGTGGCATTGTTTTGATTGGAAGTACTCGTGACTTGGATGTGTAGTGCACACTACACAGCAGGAGGTGCACATTATGGTGCAGCGGAGTTTACACATTTAAACAGAGGCAGGAAGAATCACTAGACCTACACCAGCAACACCACAGAAAAGTGTGTTTTTGTACAATAGTATCATTTTGATCATAAATCGTCACTCATACATGCAAAAACTATTTTTTTTTCTTAATTGCTCTAGGGGCCCCCTAGTAATAATTATGAATTAGATTTTTATTGCACTTTACAAGTCACCTTCTCATTATTGATCCATTCATTCACTCTCACATTCTCCCTCTAGTGGTGGCAGAAGCATGGCTGCCATTTCACACCTACTGACCATTCATAAGTGTAAATGTAAGTAACACAACAGACTGACTTGGAGAGAACGGGATTTGAACCACTAACCTTCTGGATATTGGACAACCCACTCTACCACCTGAGCCACAGCTGCAGGGGCTTAGTTTGCTTATGCCTTGGGCCGGCTCTGGTTATGTCAACCAGTCCCACGCAACAGGGTTTAGCAGAATTTAATCAACGCAGTTATGCTAATATTTACACATATAATCACTCTCTCATTCAAACCTATGGGATACTTAGATTAACCTATCAGTGCATGTCTTTGGATGGTGGGAGGAGCCAGAGCACCCAGAGAGAACCCACACAGACACGGGGAGAGCATGCAAACTCCACATGGACTGGTGTTGGAATCCAACCCAGGACACCAGTGCTATCCACTGCACCACCATGTAGCCCATCTCTGCTCTCTTTCCTTATTTTCTTTTTTTTATAAGGGTGAGATACAAAAAAAAGTATTAAAACTCTACAAAACACTAAACAACTGGTAAAAATGTTTTCATTTACAGCCATTCAGAAAAATCCTCATCATCCAGTCAGTCCTCATTATTCACCATCAGTGTGTTACTGGGATTATACAGAAAACAGGACGGATTAACTGTGTTTATCCAAAAGGGAACACTGCTTTTTCAAACAGTTTGACAAAATAAAAGTACAAGAAAGTCCAGACAGTGCATTGGGACAGCCTTCATTCAGTGAATTAGCTTGATTACATAGATTCAATTCAGAATAGTTTTGTAATTCCAACACCTAGTATTGTTATGTTGTTATAATGAAACTCTCTTGATTTAATCATCAAACATGCAAATATTCATTAATTTTAACTTACAATAATTATTTAATGCGAACAACATCCATGTTTCATTTCTTAGAATGCACACTGTTGCTCACAAAAATGGAAAAATTTAGTTTTCAGGCACATGCCTCTTTATTCTTATTTAATAATCCCCCTTAACCAGGTCCGATGATTACATACTGAGTCCCAGTTATACTTTAGCCATCAAAAATAAATCACAGTGTCACAATCATTTCATGAGAAGAGGTAAATAATGTAAATGGAACTCGTGATTTTGGCATACAGATCTATTGTAAGAACAGATATTTAATACAAAATATATATGCACTTTTTAGAAAAATGACCAAAAGAATAAAACAGACACATTCAACACAAAGTCTTTTATTGGCATTGTGAGGCTTGCATGGCTTTATAGCACATTTCATCAATTTAAGTTACGTAATTATGAAGCTATGAAACAAAATACCTCTCCTATGCAATACTATATCTGTTCCAATAATGTAAAAAAAGAAAAAAAACAACAGTGTGTGTTTATATACATTGCTGAAATTATTGCATTATTGTACTGGCACAAACTCCTCTGAGCCACTACCTGGGCTGGAGAAAGTGGTGACAGTGTAGAATAAAATAATTTTGGATAATTTGATCCTTCTCAGACTCAGCCAAAAAATAAAAAATACACAAGTCTCTGCAATTAAAAAAAGTAAAAATTCATTATACACCCAAAAACATTCTAAAGACTGCATTCTTAAACAGCAGATACAAAATATATACTGTACATCTTAAGAAATTAACTTCAAAAATCAATGTGTTCAACCTGGCTCAAATTTACAAAGAAACTTGGTCATAAATAGGGAAAAAGTAAAAAAAAAAAAAAAGCTGTACTGTGAAAATAAAGAGAGGGAGCTAACACACACAGAATCACTTCAGCAGAGTAGAGTACCTGATAAAGAAACATTGTCCCAAGGGTGCAGCTTTATTTTTCATCAAAAAATGCAGTCGAAGGCACTTTCAGAAGGTGTTTAAATACACTGACACGCAAATGTTGGGACTGGCAGGTGAGTCTAAAAAAGAAACTACAGACACCGACGTCAAGCCACTTACGTAGATACAGCCTCGCTCATACGACACCGCCGCCCTGCTATGTGTAAAACCTGATATCTAATATGGACATGCATTATTTGAAGCCAAAATAATGTCAGGATGTATGAGCTGTTATTTCCTCTATTATATTATAACAACTTCTGAGAAAAATAAAATACCTCTCTGTCTTCAGTGATAATAGTGATGGCTATATTGCTGAAGTAAAAATAATACGAAGAAAACCCATTATTTCCCTTTGTACCAATTAAATGAAGTTATGTGTTCTTCTTATAAATGGTCAATTCCTTCAGCTTTAGAGAAAAATATACATAGTGATGCCTTTTGGATTTGCTTCTGAACATTAATGGAAGACATTTACACTTTCCTTAAAAGCAAATTCAATATAAAAGATGAAGAAAATGTCTGTCAAGCTGTTGAGATAAATATAATTTATATCATATTCATCAGGTTTTGCTTCTTTAAGAGTCATGAATAAATATAGATCTTTGCTAAGTTCCCCTCATAACTGTGGCAGTGTTAAAGTCGTGCTGTAAGAACAGCACTGACCACCTGCTGATCCAAAAATGCATATATTCTTCTATCTACTCAGGTGTGTGTGTGTGTGTATGTGTGTGTGTGTTTTTAGGAAATCTACAACTTGAATGCATCCATCTTTATATTATTCCTCCTATTCAACAGTTTATCTTCAGGACTTCTGCACTTACAGTTTGGCATAAGCTACATAAATAGCTGTAAGACACATTATCTGTACAGTGATACAGTAAAATATTGATTTCATCTCAAGTTGGTACTGACAGTCAAACAAAATCTAATTCAAATCAAAGTGTTTATTACAGAAATTAACATTCTGTTCATGACTGACTTTCATGTTCGGGCATATGTGTAGAAATAAAATAAGGCAACAGTAATATTATCTTCTAACTATAAAAAACAGTTACTATAGGTCCGTGCTGCTGAGCCTGTCTCCACTAGGGACTGAGAGGAATAATTGATGTGATTTGTTTATTTGATGATATGTGTCAGTTACTTGTCCTTTTTATTGAAAAAATAAAGATGGACTTAAGTTGCAGGAGGGTGCTTCTAGGTCGGGTGTCTCTTCATGTGAAGGGCGAGGTGGTCAGAGCGGGAGAAACAGCGGCTACACACTGCACACTGGAAAGGCTTTGCTCCTGTGTGTTTCCTGAAATGGCGAGTCAGCTCATCAGAGCGAGCAAAACGCCATTCACATCCCTCCCATGAGCACTGGTATGGCTTCTCTCCTTCAACAGACAAAAAAAAAAAAAAAGCACATTTTTATTTTCCTCAGATCTCAAATGAGTTTTGACGACGGTGATAGTTTTTCACGCGTGTGTCTCAACTGTGAGCCATAAATCAGCGTGTCCCGTCTGTCTTTCCACCCTTTTAATGAAAGCTGCAGGGTTTGTGTGAGTTGACATCAGTGAGACGTGAGCCAGGTCTGTCAGTAAACACAATGTATATGCATGCCAAACTCATTCTTCTGCTTGCCAACATCACATTTTCACCCAAAGAAAAAAAAACAACAAAAAAAAACAAGCTACAAGGAACAACTCAAAAACAATTGTTTAGTTTTGTTAAAGCTTTTACCTGTGTGGGTCCGAAGATGAGCTTTTAAATGAGAAGACTTGGTGTAAACTTTCTTGCATCCTAAAGAAAAAGAATTGAAATACATCTGTGAATTTTAATCATATATGGCCTATTCATTGTCGAAATAGAAACGTTGACTTTTGTTGCAAATGTCACATTATGTACACTGTTGTTGTTCCAGATGGACTCACCTGGTACATCACAGTGGTGAATCCGCCGCCTTTCCAGATCAGGATTATTCCGCCGGTTATACTTAACTGGAGCTGACTGGGCCAATACTGGGGACAGTGGGCCAACACCCAGGGTTGTCTGAACTGGTGTCAGGCTTGAGCGCTGCACTGGTCCAGGAACAGGGCTTTGAGCTAATGTAACATTAGGATTCTGGCCTGGGTTTTGGATCAACGTGACATTAGACGTCTTTCCTGTTTCGAGATTGGTCGCCTGAAAATTCAACTTGGAGGCGATGCTGGCTTCGTAGGAGGGAGGTGGGGACAGATTGTGGAGCAGTTCCTTCCCTCTGTCTGGACTTGGAGGCTCAGAGTTGGGTGGAGAAGGTGGTAAATAGGTTGGTCTCTGCTGACGACCTGTGTGTTGGTTAAATGCAAAACACTCAGGTCGTGGACTGCTGGTGGGTTTAGCAGAATTTTGCACTGGGCCTACATTGACATTCCCAATGGGGAGACTAAGAGGGGCCATTGGGATGGAGTTCAGCTGGGATCCATGAACAAGCTGCTCCAGATCCGAGTTCAAAAGCTGAAACAGGGGGACATCCTGGAAATCTGGAACTTCCTGTTTGATGAAAAAGTTGCCAGTGGCTGTATCTGCTGCACTGAAAACACCTGGGTATTCTGGGAGAGTTGGCGGTAGTCCATTTCCCTGACAGGTAGGATGCATTAGAGAGTGGGAAGGTTCTGTTTTAATCTGTCTCACAGTTCGACAGAGGCCGTGATGCAGATATGTGACATCAGGAAAAAGAAGGCTCATGTTGACACTGTATGGAGAGCTGAAGTCCTCAGTGAAGCTGGGTTCTAATGTCAGAGCACCGTCTCTGCACAACATTTTGGAATTCACTGCTTCTTGGGAGTGATGAGCCATGTAGCCGTCCATTTCTGATTTACCCTGAAATGTAGAAGATGATACATTATCAGGTGGATTTTGGTGTAGAAAGTTATGTCTGATTCAATAGAAAATAGGAAAATTTGTGTCCACTCACTACAGAAGTCTTCTATTCTAATAAATAACATAAAATATACCAGTTGTTGGATTATTATTCCTGACAGGACCTGCTCTGTATTGATAAAATCATAAAATAAACTGTGGATAAATGTAAGGATGCATTCAGGGCCTGTGCACTGTGCCACATAAGAAACAACATCACACCACCTCCTCTCTTTACAAGCATGTCAATACCTTCCTGAAACCAGCCAGAGCTTTTTGGAAATTCACGGCTGAAATTAGAACATCCAGTTGCTCCGCAGCGCAATGCATCTTCCTCACAAGTTTCACGGGTGCAACGTTTCACATCTCGGCCATGCCCCGGTTGTGATTGAACCGAAATGTCAGCATCAACAACAGGAGACATGCTCTGAATTTCAGTTGGTCCGTGAATATTATTATCGACCTTGAATAGTGCAGAGCGTGCTTAATAAAACACCCTGATTTTCTGTTCATCAGCAAGATTTTTACGAGTCAGAACCAAAAAAAAACCAAAAACAAAACAAAAAAACGCAGAGAACATGTAATGCTCTGAGGCAGATATAGAAAATAGTGTCCTACCAAATTATATTCATGAAAGGAGGAAGTTCCAGGAATGGCATCCCTCGTGTTACAGAGCACTTGTCCATGATCTTCACCTCTCAGACAGTCGCTTGTCAGTGGTGCGGTTTTATGGAGAAACTGCGCGTCCTGCCCCGGAGCAACCCACACATTATTCCTCACGGCGGCGGCCATAAAAGCAGGAATACAGTGCAATTATATTACACCTTTTACAAATAAATAGCATAAATACTCTATTCCTTAAATTAAACAATCTGTTCGTGGAAAGCGGCAGCTGTCAAACGCTCATTCTCTCTATTTTGCGCTGGCTTGTCAAATTACGCAACTGCGTGATATCAGCGCGTCTGCAGGGCGGGGCTCGACATGTACAAAATAAACAGGATAGCCAACCGGTCGGTATACACCTAGTTTAATAAGTATTAGTGAGGTTGTGACATGTTAAATGGTTAGAGGTGAGAACAGAAAAGTAAAGGATAAAAAAACAAACTTCTAAAATTATTGAACCATTTCTGAACAGTTTTTCCATGACGCACAAAGCATAGGTGCGTCATGAACTTTCAATTTCAGATTCACTTTAATTCATAACCCATAATGTTTCTACCAGCTATAAAACATTTCTTTTTACTGCAGATCAAAATACAAAAGGTGATATTTAAGTCCCAATTTCCTATGAAAAAAAAAACAAAAACAGAAATCCAGCTGCTGATGACTCATCCATGTTCCACCTGACACCAGAGTGAATCAAGTTAGTGCACTTTCCCTCTGTGTTAGTATCATGCTTATACTGGTTGTATATTTGACTTTCTTTTGAGCTTCCAGCATGCTCGGGTCCTGGTCTGGCATGTTAAAAACGCCACTGCAGTGCAGCTGTCTGTCAGGACTGCATACTTGATGCCAACATTCCAGAGCCAGCGTTGAAGCCTGGCGCACATATACCAGCAGTGGATGCTTCTATCAAAATAGTCCAGCATTTCACTCAAACAAATTAAGTATCATATTTGCTATTAATTAAGCAGTGATGATCGTGTTAAACTTGCCTGCAGTTGTTTGTGGTCTGTCCTGTGATGAAGGACTCTAACCACACTCCAAATGTTGCGTTCATTTATTACACACTACTTCATGGCATGACCTTGTGGGAACTCTGACATATGATGTTTTTATCTTCTTTTGTGTTCTTTATATCCTTGGATATACTCTAGATATTTGGCTTAGCAATGAAAAAGAATCAGTAATCCAACCTTCAGCCCTCTTGAGATCACAGTGCAGCAGCTTTATACATCAGCTTAACAGAACAAAATTGACTTGTCAGGGTTTTCTTTCTGCCTCACACAGGTGTATGAGTGTTACTCAGTGCCAGTGCAACATGCTGGAACTGGAAGTACAGGTATGTGACAACACTGGCATGAATGTGGACAAAGCACAGCAGCATTTCATAAAGCAAACCCCAATGTGTAAAGATTTTTAAATGTGACATTCATTGCCACTCCCATCCATGTTTTCCTTCAGGCACTTTTTGTCCTCTTCTTAACATCTCCGTCAGTAGCTTGACTGAACATGTTTTAAGTGTGAATGTTGCTGAGGTTAAATAGGGTCAAAAGAGAAAAAGAAAAAAACTGTTGGCACAATAAATCTGAAATTTCACCATAGAAAAATCCTGTGTACTTAGTGATCCTTGTCAGGGTTCACAAAGACAACTGAGATGTTGCTGCTCTGGACCCTGGGTTATCTTACAGGCAGCACCCCAACCAAACCATTTTATTTATTTATATTTCAACTGTGTTTGCTCGTATTAGATGAACTTTAGAACACTATAAAACAAGTAAGAATAGAAAATCCTCATAATTTTAGGTTGTCGCTGCTTTATTCATCTTAACGGTGTGATGCTTCTATTAGTAAAACTCTTTAAATAACCACATAATCTCCATGAAAATATTCTAATATGAATATTTCCTAAGATGAATTAAAAATGTGTTGCATATTCAAGTGGTTGCTGATCATCTAATTAGGATCTGACTGATTACCTGTCATGTGCTGACCTTTCAAAGTGCAATTTAAATCCATGGATGTCTCAGCTCCAAGAGGAGCAACTGTCATTCTTGGCCATGGCTCTTCCTGTACAGCGAATGTGAGCCGAGCCCTTCTCCATATCCCCCATATTAAAACCTCACAATATGCCCAACAACTGCACAGTGGAGGAGAGAGAATGTGCGGTATGTGCTTACAGCATCACAACTCCTCTCTGCTCTCACATGGACTAATATGGCCAAAGCAGAGGGCGTTATAACAATAAATATATGCAACACACCGCTACCGTGTGTGTAATGTGGTGATCTGTTTACACCCAAGTTTTCTTTTAAAAAGCAGGACAAGTATTTTTGGTTTATTTTTCTGTGTAGAAAACTACTATTAGAAATAATGCGTGTCTTTATGAGTATTTATCTTTTCATTGTATATGAATGATTAAATGTGTCAGTGCAACTTATGAACTGAAACAAATGTTCTGCTCCATATTTAGTCTGAGCAGGTACATGACTTTCCCACCAGAGGGCAATGGTCAGCTACAGTTGAACTGTATTTGTACACGTAGGTACTGTAGCTTTGTACTGCTGAACCATCAAAGTAGCACTGTTAATGGATTCCAGTTATATACAATTACCTTCTATACGCTGTGAGTGGAAACAGCAGTAAGTGCTATTTGCTTGTTGTTGTTTTTTTGTTTTGTTTTGTTTAGTTCAGTTTTTTGTTTGTTTGTTTTGTCTGCTTCTATTATTTGATTGTTGTTTACAGTTACTAATTATCATAATTATAAATCAAAATAATGCTTTATTTCAAAGAGTCTACCTAAAACCTTTTTTCCTTTAACTTTTTATATTCTATTTATAACCTAGGGAAGGCACTCTGAATTATAATTCATTTGAAGTTGGTTTACAGAGCCTGCCCTTGAAAAAAAAAAATACAATCAATAATTTCTTCTTTGGCTTTATTATTTCATCTCAAGTTTGGCTGTGTTACAAGCTTGGCTTGTTGACTCTGTACAGCATTTATCTGATCTGACACCATTTCATTAGGCATTAGTAATCATTTCCATAGCACACAACATTAGAGTACTCCTGTTTGTAAAACAGCAGATGAGGCTAATGCCGTTCTCTGGGGAGAAATTCAATATAATTCGTTAATTAAATGGAATAATTTAATTACAGTAACTTAGAAAGCATTCATCAATATAATTGTTTCTGGAGCCACCATTATAATTGAGGTTTAAGTGAAAACAAGTCCGTTTCTAATGTTGGTAATGTGCTGACATAGTTCTCCCACCCTCCATTTGTTCCTCTCTCTGATCTTCCACCATGCCATTTCTCCACAGTGTTTTCGTTTGATAGCCAGCCATACCACATCAGCAAGACCAAAACATTTATTACAGCCATTTAATTTAACCTCTCTACAGGCACGGACAAGAAGACAGAGATGATAGCACAGCCGCACTGAAAGACTCTCGCTGTTCAGCTTCTAATCTGATCCTCTCTGCTGCCCTTTCATAAAGACACCAGCGTATTACCCTGACTCCAAACATACCTCTGCCATTTATACTGTCTTGGATTTCACCACAAAGACGACCAAATAGAGTCCAATTCATTCTTCAGGGCCCAAATAATAAAACATAATTTTAGTCTAATCTGCCTAAAGAATGTCCTCTGTTTGAAGTTGACAGTGCTCTATCTTCTGAGAGTAATAATTGCCTTTTGAGTACAGCAGGAGAGGGCACTGAGGTAAGCCTGTTGAGGGTCTGCACCTTACAGGTGCGCCCTTGGACAGACAACCTCTCCGTTGTTCTAGAGGGAGAGGGAGCGAGAGGGAGCGAGACGGGAGAAAGCCAGACTGAAGGAATTCATCTGCCAGTTGAAACTTTACAAGCACCCGTATAGCAGCACAGCCCTGCTTTCTCAAATCACCGTGTGGCCAAATTGAAGTGAACAAAGAGACACTGATCTCCAGTAATTCCTCCTGTCTGATACAGCTGACAAATTCTTGTCATTAATGTTTTATCATTTTGCTGGACAGGTTTGTGAAATTGACCCTAGTTGTAATCTGTTTGATTCCAACAACTGCATTTGTGATGAAGTTACTGACAGTTTTTGTCTAAGAATGTGAGCGGTACTCCTCATACAGTACAGGCTTTGTGTGGATTGAACATATTGGCTCTATTTGCAATCATATGCACCCATTAATTATAAAGTTAAATATTTATATCCTAAAAAATTGCTCAAAGCGTCGCTATATACAAGGTATTTATTTTGCATCCTCCATTCTAAGACAAACTGAATCTCTGCTTCATTTGTCAAACTTCTCCCTCTTTTTAATGGGGCCTATTAATTGAGCAGAGAAATCTGTCCCTCTCTGAGCATGGCACTGAAAGCTGCTGAACAGCTGTCCCAGCTCTGGAGAATCATATGGAAGAATGCATTATCGGCCTTGTTTGAATATTCCCTTAGATTTGGAATAATCAGGCAGCTATTCAGCAGTGAGATGGCTACGCACAGATGCCAAAGCACAGCTGAGGGGAGAACAACGGTGTGATGCCACTGAAATACACACAAAAAAAACTGCATAAAAAAGTGAATAATGCAGGTGTGCTTTCTGTTTAGTACGCTTATCATACATAATAGTGAAGCCACTTTCTTTCGGTCCCAGTATCTCTTTTTTCTTTTCTTCTTGCCTTGTTCAAGGTGATCCGAGCTTTGCATATGGCTGATTAATCTTATTGCGCAGTATCTAACATTGATCACAGAAATGATTACAAATGCATTAGTCAGCAGACTGTTTGGAGTGGTTGGGTTTAAGTGCTAGTGCCAAGCCATTTTCCATAGGTGTCCATGTTTTTAATTTTGTTATATAGAATTTTGCAAATGGATGCATGCATGCCGCCCAAATACAGCATCAAAGCTTTAATGCTTACAGACATAATTTAATCTTGTAGATGGCAGGCCTGATGGACTGTGTAGAGAAGGCATCCCTGCTAAATTCATTATGCTAAAAGTTGCTAGATCTCACTCACTGATGAGTGAGAGATGCAGTAGCATAACCTGTCTTTGTAGTTTGTGCTTTATAACAATTCCTGGCCCTGTGTTGTAATGTTCATGAAAGCAGGCTTTTTATTTTTAGCCAGGGATTTTAATTTGAACTAATTGTACCTGCATATACATACAGGAGCCAAAGCAGTCTATCATTAAATATGTTTCGCTTTAAAAACTTTTAACTGTTATGATCCAGTGTTCAGTCACAGTAGTCGACTGTATGTGACACTACTCATTCACTGCCAATGTTGATGAGTTCAAAAAGTGACACTGCCACCTAGTGAATTAACTTAAGATAATGTGTCATCTCTTAGTTGAGCGCAGCATTAATGAATACAAACCACTTGAGAAATCTGTTTTATGTATAGACAGTCTCTCATTTTTTATATATAAAGCTTTTATTTGACTGTGAGGAAGGGAATAACATGCAACAAAGTAAGGTGAACAAGTAAACAAAGTGAGGATATAGAAAGTCACGGATGATGCCTTTAACTATCTGACTAACAGGCAAGCACCACGCTCATTCTGGTCACAAAGTTAGAATTTACTGCAGAATGATGCAATATTTTACATCGTTCTTAATTTCCTCCCCCTGATCTCTTTGACTACAGTTCCTCCTCTTTAGTCACGGCTCAAGATTTCCATCCAGTCATTAAAAAAACATTCGTTTCATAAGATATTTCTTTTGTTTTTATTTATTTAGTTATTTTTGTCAGTGGTAAATCAAATTCTAAACATGAAATACTGTTCTCTATGTTGGTGTGATATGTCAAGAGCACCACATTAAGCATAATAATTACTTTATTTATTTATACACTATTTTACACCCACACATTTGGAATAATTTTTATATTGTTTTTATTTCTGTTTATACACATCAGCAGTCACCTATGATAAAGTGTTGCGCTTTATCTATCAAGGATAAATCACATTGTCACAATTATTCTATGAGAAGAGGTAAAAAATATGTTATTCCAACTTTATGGGTAGCAGTGTGTATAGCAAATTTCAAAAAATACACTGGGAAATATATATTATATGTAATTATATGTACAAGAAAAATGTGAGCATAAAAAAATATTTATGTCAGTAATTAAAGTCACAGAACTAGAAAATGAAACAGCGAAATTAATTTACCGACAGAATATAAAAGCTATGTACCTGAAATTGTGACAATATATGCAATAAATCATATTGCTAAAACAAATTAACACAGAAATGTGTATGTTAAATATGTAAAATTTAGCAAATGATAAAATTTATTTCATTCCATAGCAAAGAGACACCTTTGCAATTAAAAAACATGGCATTCCTTCCACAACAGAGGTGCAACTCATAAGGGTCCCACCAAGACGACTCTTGCCACATGTTCAACACTACCCATTAAAACCTGGGGAAATTAATGAGCTTCCATTGGCACCCTCACAACAAAGGGATCTATAAAGCAGCCTTAATGTTCTCAGGGAAACTTTACTCTTCAGTAGTTCCCAATCAACCGGTAGCAGCAGATTTTGTTTTATTTCCCTTGTAACCTACAACCGGAGCTAAAATTGCTACTCGCTGCAACTTTACATAAATGTTATCCTTGAGTGAAATTGTTTTTAGCTTATGCTTAATGAAAGATCTGTCAATAATTAACCATGTTGACTTGTACAAATCTAATTAATAATAAATGTACTGTATATCATTAAACAGCTGTGCAATGTGCATTCAAAAATCTATAAACATGAAAAAATATTGCCAGACAACATTTATTTGTTATTTATTCACAGTTCAAACTAACAGAAGTGCTCAAATGGATCACATGAAAAACAAAACCCCCTCATGTTGTGGGCATTGATTTGTACTTTTCACCTGCTTGTATACAATTAAGAACACTTAGGAATCAAAGAGCGCAGAGGTTTGCAGAAAGGTATGAATTAGAACTTTATTTATGCAGATGCTTTGTTAATTTGCATAAAAAGCAATTCCACAGATGGGTTTATGGCAGTAATGACTGTTCCAGTCTGCAATAAAACATCTGCTTAATCACAACAGAGACAGTCAATGGCTGCTGTGAAAACAGGCTGTCCAAGTACATCTCAAAGAAAGTAGTGAGGTGAAAAGCCAGTGTGGACAGGTTAGGAAAAAATAGTAAAGAGATTTGGGTGGGTGGGTGAGTGGGGGACGTGTTCAAAGCAGCGTTAGTTAAAAGAGACACACTTTTCCCAAACATTTGCTGGTCTTACTTTGAATGCTCTGATGTTGAGAAAAAATACCCTTATCGTGCTGGCAGAACAATCCACTTACTGTGTCTAAGAGAAGAGAGAATTCTGTTCCAAGTCAAGCCAAGTCTTTGTCTACGTGTGCCAACTATTTTGAAAATATTCCACTTTGTGTCTTTTTAATCCACGAGAGCCACACACAGATACAAGCTTGTGAACAAACACACTTACACACATGCATACATCCACACACACCAACACATACGCAAGGCAGTGTGGCTGCAAGGTCACTCCAAGTATTGATAAATCACCCAGCTGTGATTCCCTCCTGACAGCTCAAACTAACATCAAGCTGGATGGGGGAGAACAAAAGACCATCAAGCGGCCCTTTTCCTGACACTTTTATTCAATCACGGCCAGATTGCTTACGACAGCACCAGCAGCTGTTTCGTCTTCATCTTTCCCCATTTGATAAAGCGTGTCAAGTCATATTTCTGTAAGTACTTCACCTCACCCCATACTGTGCAGATCTGCAGCGATTCGGCATATGCACATTCCACATGAGGGGATCGTCAAATGGGTCAGGGAGTAATGACACCCCTCTGAAGGTCGCAGCACACTGGTGTGGGGGTAGGAGCAGGTAGGTGGGTGGAGGGTGAGTGAGCGTGTGTGTATGGGGGGGGGGGGGGGGGGGTGACCACAAACCAACAAGC
>JAQQZY010000015.1:19542073-19554143 GCA_030068375.1 Ostorhinchus rueppellii
TTATATTATATTTTTGAAAGAAATAAACAATAATTGTTAACTTATAACTGTAAACGTTACACATAGGGGCTTTAAGGAACTAAGGAGAAATGCTCTATGCTAACCATGCTCACTTCATGGAATGAATAAAGTCCATAGGGAACACTGACTGGCACTCATTCAGATACAGTATGAGCAGTTAATGACCTATTATAGAAGACAACAATAGTGTGAAGTACCTTGGCATAGCTGTATTCACATGTAAACTTCTCATTCACTGATTCACTAGTGAAGGGCTATCCCTCCACCAGATTGGTCAGACTGAACAACTGGTAGTGGAAGTTTACACATGCTGAATTGGCCAAAAAGACTGGCAAGCAGCATGAATGATGACCAATTGCTCAGAACACAATGAGCAGTCATGTCACCAACCTCGTAAGACTGCCTGATGATGACTGCTGAAAATGGAGTTGGCGTGTCTGCACCTTAAAAGACATCATTTAGACAAAGTTAACTGAGTATGGTAATTTTATGTTAAGCTTTAGAGAGCTGGACAATTTTTTCCAACAAACCTTATTTGTACAGAAATGAGCAGATTTTCTCCTAAATGCATAAGTACCCTACAATTTACATCCACAGGTGACACAGTGATGCTCGGTGTTTTTTGGAATACTTACCATATTTACTTCTCTTTTTTTAAGAGGCCAAAAAGTCCCACAATCATTTTTCAGATCTGGCTCATAGTATTTAAGTATATGTTGATGATCCATTACCTACAAACATGCATGTTGTAAGTTATACAATGAAGTTATTAAGAATAATTAGATTTTATATTCAAAATGACGGATCTACCTAATCCACCTTGGTGCAGCTGTGACTACAGAAAGCATGTCAAATCTATAAGAAAAGTAATTTGTTAACTTGAGCTACTTGCATCTTATTGAAGTTTCTGATGTAAGAAGAGATATTTTATAGTAAAGAGAACATGAAAAGAATTACATAAAAGACCTAAAAAGAACAGTGAATTTTCACAACAAATCTGTTGTTCAACTCAAAGTCTGAAACATCCATAAAAGATTAATTCTCCTGTCTTGACCTCTACTCGTAAATGGCTCAGTTCTTGAGTTGGACCCCAGGCTCAACACAATAGCTGCCCATTACTTCTAATGGGCTGCCCTCTGGGGCACTGGGATGCGATTACATCCAGAGAACATGTTTCCCCATGGGGACAATAAATATGAACTTAAGTCAACATGACACATAACAAATATGGCACCTAAACCTTAGGTTTTCCTGTAGTGAAATACAATATAGACCATCCCACAGTTGCTCTCTATTTTAAGTGTGTAAAAAAAAGTTACAACAGTTAAAACAGTTGCAATAAAAAGCAGATTTCTTTAAAGATGTGCTGTGGACCAATAGGAGTTTTCCATTCTGCAACAACAACAGAACAGGTCTATCACTACAAAATGCCAAAAAAAAAAAAGTTACTGGGACATTTCAACTTGTGTGCAGATAAGATGGCACTTACTTATACCATGTGATAAACACTCACATGCCTGTAAAAGAAGAAGAGTTGATGGTTTTTTTAAAAAATACATTATCTTTATGATGGTTTTAAGGCCTGCCAGTCAGAGTCAGTAAGACTGAACCTTACACCCTGCTGTCATTTTCTTTATGGTTGGACATATAATGAGTGAAATCTAAGCTGTGCTGCCCCTGAGAGTCCCATCAGCTTTTTCAGGAATTTGATGCTCCTGTTTACATTGCTCTATTGTGTCTTCAGATGCAGTGTACTTTATCAACATTCTATCAACTGTATGTGCAAAGTAATGTTTTTCATTTCATATGATATTTTACAGTTGTTCTGGTCTGGACAACTGTAAGAAAAATGTGCCCTCTGTGTGAGAGACATATGAGGATAATCTCTTGATCTTCATCAGAATGGTCCCAGTGGCATCCAAATGCTGACTTTGGCCTCAAGTGCCTAGACTGAATCGAGGCATCAAGATGGCCTCAGTCCTCTAATGTGGTGCCCGTGATGTAGACCCTAAAAAAACAGGTTCATCTTACAAAGACAAAGTACTGACATAGAGCCACTGTTCTCGTAGTAAGATCCTTCGATTCGCTCAATTCATAAGTCGGTCTCTCGGCACATATAGGCATATTCTAATTGGGGATTCATTATCAAAGTAGAGATGTGTAATGTGTTTGTTTTTCTAAGCAGAAGAACTAATTTGTTTGATTTTTCAGGAGTTTAAAGTGCCCCCAGTGTCTTTTTATAACCACTTCTGAAAGGATCCGTAGCATTGAAAGCATTTTTCTACTCTGTCTTTGAAATTACACTGTGCGTTCGCTTTCTTTAATAATCATTCAGCAGATAGCTTCTTATACATGCATTTGAAAACAATTACCACAGATGAGATCCCTCAGATGCATCTTTTCTTCTCTTACCTTGGACCCCAATTATCATCTTGAGAGTTTCTAAATCTTAGATTAGATGAATGGCAATTGACTCTTTCCTGTTTCCTATAATAGAAGCAGCATCCTGACACTGCAAATGAGATAGAGTTCAGACATTAGTATTCTGTTAATTTGACCCTAGGTGCCTCTATGCAATCAGATCTGAAGCCAAAGCACTTAGCCTATGCTAAGGATTAATGACGGCCATCTAAAACAATTTGGTAGCCAATCAGTTGAACTGAGGAGGGTAAATCTAATATGATAATTTATCTGCATCAACGCGACTTGCCTGGCAGGGAGGAGTATGCTAATTGTGCGACCCTTACCTAGTGACTGGATGCACACAGCTGGGTGTGCTGGCTCTGGTGTGGCTATTAGGGAACTTTGAGGGACTTTGGAGTTTGCTGAAGCGAGTTCTCCTTGGAGGGTGATGGGAAGTGAACTCCGCCGCTTCACACTGAGCACAGCCCTGCTCCCCTCAACCCCTCCATTTCAATTTCCATAATGTGCCCGCCTCCAATGACATGACAGCAAGGCGCAAATAAGTGTCTATATTGGTATCAGATGGAGATGTAGAGGATAGGGGTTTTAATATGGTTGGAAGGCCTCCCCAAGGGACCATTTTTGCCACTACAGAACATCAGTTACACAGTTACAACAATAGTCTCCTAATTGATTCGTTTAATTAGCCGGAGATGGAGCTAGTGCTACAGCCTGTCATCTTGTATCAGAGGGGGTCTCTTCAGCAGCCTGCATGGCCAGCGTCTTACCCCACGCCACTCAGACTTCCATTTAAGTGTAATTATATGTAAATGAAAACTACTTAAAACCTCCTCTTAAGGTGACCATTGAAACAAACCTTTTACTTTGGGGTTGTCATCTTTATTGACTGTGGTGAAAAGAGAGTCAGCGTGCACGTCGAAAATGAATGTTTTCCAGCTTTGTAAAGGTACTTTCGAAATTTTCTGCCCGTTTGCAGAAAGACAAATAATTAATCAATGCTTTTGATGGAGAGGTAACTCTGTAAATCAGCTGCCAGCTTTGTATTGCAAGGATTGAGTGCACTTGGGTCAGTTGGGGGCTGGAAGGGAGGGGTGGGATCAAGGGGCCTGTATTGGGGTATGTAAGAGTTTCTATTTAAACTGATGCCTCTCAACAAAAAACAGACACCCTTCCAAATCCTATGCACCCACTCCCACAAGCCTCCTTGGTATGAAGTTGGAGCCACGGAGCTAAGAGTAGGGGAGTGATTACAACTTCCTTCAGTGTGAATGGTGCAGATGTCGGCCTGGCCTCAGTGAAGCAGAACAATGCCCTCAAAGGCGTCTGGACACAATGGGCCTTTCTCCTCTGCCGGAGATGTCTCTCTATAGCAGCTTGCAGCGCGGGGATGCTAAGCAGGTGGCACACAGAGAGACAGAGACGGCCCCGTCCCTTTTAAGTTGCCTCAACTGAAAAGCATCAGTGGGTACATGTGTGGAGGAGTCGCTGCAGATTGCTTCTGTGGTCAGTCTGGGCATTAGCGTCTGGAGGTGTCATTTAGCTGTGGATTAGCCAGGCTGCCTGTTCACTGGGGATTTTCTCCCATTGATGGGCCACTGAGAGAAGCTGGGATTGATGCTCTCAGGCGTCTTTTTCTCTGATCTGCCACGGCTTGGTTGAAGATTGAGAGCTCTTTCACTCTCGTCTAAGGAAGTTACAAAGTCCCCTTTCCTCTCCCCTTGACCATCTTTCTCAAATACACAACCCCCATCCTTTTATCCCCATCCCAATGTTACTCTTTTACTGCTTTACTTCTTTTACTACTACTCTATTACACCTTCTCTCTTTCTTTTTGTTTCATTTTGTATTTTTACGTCAATAAATTACAAATTTAATCCAAGTTTTGCAGAGAAAATAATAGATTTATAAAATTTAATGACTGTAGACCAAAATACGGAATTAACTGCAATTACTGATTAAAATTGTGGTGATTATAAGGAGGTTATTGCTAAGGCTGGGGAATGTAGTGGTGATTCTTCTGTTTTGCATCATTCAGTTGTGTCAGAATGGCTTCCTTTGCTATATTTCTGGACATCAATTCAGCAAAATGGTTGAGATTTCAGTGCAAAAGTGTCCACAGCTTCCACAAAGCTGTTTCTATGGCTTATTCAGTAAATATGCAAACGTTACACTGTATTTAATTTTGTTCAGTTTAATTTCCAAACTATCTTGTTGTTAGTGTCTGTACACTTAATTTTTTGTCTCTGTACTTTAAACAAATAATTCCTTATAATTCTTATTCTTTACTATAACTGAAATGTTTGACAGTAATTATGGTGGAGTACCATTGAATGAATGTTGAATGATAAATGTATGTTTCAGGGCTTTTAGTTAAAACATTTGAAAGTTTGCAATAGATTTATGTGAAGTAATTAATGGAGCATTATTAGTTATTACTTTTACATACAAGGTTATTTGTAACATTTTTAACTGTGTTGTATTCCATTAATCGCCTTCCCAATACTCTGTATATAATATGAATAAATATAAAGCAATAAAGTACATGTTAGGTTATTCTGCTTGATTGTGTTTACAACACCACATGTGCTTGTGTATCAAAATGGAAGTGCCCGGCTCTTATGGATTTGCAAATTTAATTTTGACAGCATGTGCGTCCCACCGTGTGTTTACCACAAAGAGTCCCTCTCTATGGAGCTGAATAATTTCCTCTCCACTTCCCCAACTGCGTGGCATTACAGTGGTTTTCCTGGGCCCAGTGGAGAGCAGTGGGGACCAAATGAAGAAGAGTCACCTGGCGTCTCCTTCCAAGGTCTTGCAGAGTTAACATGTAATGAATAAATTAATATCTAATGAAGGAGAAGGCCACTATTACACTCACCCTGCACTCATGCCATCAGGGAAGATAGAGGTTGAAGTCACTAAATACTGCAGTGGATGCTGTGAATTTACAAACAACATCAAAAGACAGAAAGAGTGGTGCTAAATACTTTGCAAGCTCTCCTACTGTGCTCGTTTGAGCAGAAGTTAATGTCATCTGTACTTTCGTTCTTTTTTCCTATTTTCTCATTTGTGTTTTCATTTAGTGAGGTTCATGCTGGAATTGTGCTTTCATCACAGTGTGGGCTGATTAAAGAATTTTGACTTTTGGAGGCAGTCTTTTTTCTTGAAAGTAATTGTTTTAAAGGGGTGCGTAATGATCACTTTTTGTTGTGTTTGATTTATGAGTCACATGAAGAGCAGTCACATGATTTCACATAATGAGTCTTTCTTGCCCTTTTCTGCTCCATAACATTGCTATCCAGCCCAACATCCCTCTGTGTTGCAGAAGGGTGTACAGTATGGTGTACAATGTATTGAGGTGGCAAAGCCATATGCCCACAGATTTACCTTTCTTGTATCTTTGTCATTGAGGGATTTTTATGCGTCATTGGCACACGTGCAAGGCGAGTCCTGCTGGGCTGTTGCTAATGTCGAGGCCCCCTTGTGAGAGTACATTATCTCTGAGCCTTCCTATTATTCCAGGACAGTCTTTGACTTCTAATGTGCCTATCTACATGTCCCTGGATATGTAGCGTCATTATGAAGAGAACTAACAATCCATTATTCTCATCTCTTGTCATTACAGTAAGCGATACTTCATTAGTTTAAATTCTCTTGTTTAGCCTCTTAATTTACATAAAAGGACAATTTGCAGTCCAACAAGTACTGATACAAAATTTATCCACACAACAGTTATGCCAAAGAGCAAGAAAAGCTAATCAAACAGGCCAATTATTGTTTGTGCTGAATATAAGCAATGGAGCTGCCAGAGGTGAGACATATTAACCTCTACCCTGAATTAAATATGATATTTTTAGCTCCAGTGAACATTCAGGCTGTACTTTGATCCAGTGCCTGTATACAAAGAAAATCAGTGCTGAACTGCACGTTGGAGGAAATACCATTTCCCTGGTCATAGTGCAATGTTCTAATGTAAATGTAGGAAGAGAGTGAAAGGAGGGGAGGGAGCATGCAATACCTACACCAGTGATCTGAAACTACACTGAAGCAAAACAATCATTCGCATCATTTTCCTACATGAAGAAATAAATAAAGAACTTATTTTTTTTCTGTTTTATGCCAGTCACTGTTCAATACCACATCCAACATTATTTATTTTTGAACTCTCACTGGTACTGGTTGTGATCCTGATTGTTATATTGGTATTGTTATGTGATATGACATCGTTAGAAATACTGTTCCACTGTACTCCTCCACTGTTGGTGACGGTCACACACTAAATAGTAAAATATTTGGCTGCAAGAATAAAATATACATCAATCACGTAAAAAGTTGACACCTTGTTTGTGGTGTTAAACTATGAGAATGCAGACAAAAAACAAAAAGAAACAGAGAAGCACTCGGAGAGACCTCCGCCAAGGCAGTGTTTGTACTGCCATCCACTAGATGGCGCTGAATCTGTAGATGACCACCAAAATCTAATCATCTGTAGGATACCCCATTTCTGATAATCTGTGAAAATTTCATGAAAATCCGTGCTTAACTTTTTGAGTTATCTTGCTAACAGACAAACAGCCAGACAAACAAACAAACAAACAAACAGACAAATGCTGATGAAAACATAACTTCCTTGGCAGAGGTAATAATGTTCCACAGATGCAAATCAATAGACATTATTTAAAAATTAAATTACACCCTGAAGTGTCAAAATGTACTAGCACAAGTAATACAGTTCCGATAAAACATAATGGCTGCAATGCTGTTGACAAGATAGGTGTAATCCAGGGTGTTTGGGCACAGTATGGGTGGGGTCTCAACACCCCAAAACACCAAAATTAAATCTTTACCTAGGTCTAGCAAAATGAATATTGCTCTTGCATCTTTTCATCTAATGAATTTATCACCAAGTTAAGCATCTCTACTTGATTACTACTTTCCTTGGGGAAAAAAAATATTGTTGACTATATTATTTAGGGCTATATATAAACAATTAATTAATATTGACACTTTTACATAATTTATATAATATAATATATATAATATAATTTTAAATATTGAATTGAGTCTATCTCATTATGTGAAATATCCACCTGTTTTAGTACTTACTCCCATTTACAATTAGTCTAGAAGTAAAGAAAAGGAGGATGTTTTTTTTGTTTATGTTTGCAAACTCTTTTAATACTGCGCAAACATGTACAGTCGTGGAAAAAATTATTAGACCATCAAAAGTCATCAAAAACAGTGGTTATGCAATCCAGTACTAACGCCGATGTGTATCATGAGTAAAACAGACAGAAACTAAACACGGAATGCCTAAAAGCATTGTTTTTGTCAGGACAATACCATAGATATTGATCGAAGAACTGAAGTGATTTTGGTTATTATCATGAAAACATAGAAAATGGATAGATATCAGCTCTGAAATTAAACTCTTTTGTTGTTATCATCATTATTATTTGTTCAAACAAATGTACCTTTAGTTGTACTAGGCATTAAAATGAACAAGAAACTGAAGAAAAAAAGGGGTGGTCTAATATGTTTTTATGCAATTGTATTAGTTAAATAACATCAAAAAGCATCATTTTGGACAGTGAGAGGGTGGTGATGTTAGCGAGCTGGTTTAATGTGACCTATTTCCATTTATTTATTTTATTTTCTACCTGTTAATCACACTGCGAGAAGTGAAAAGGCTACTCTTATTTTTTGGAGATGCCATGACAAAGAACGAGCTTATTCCTATTGTTTTTCTGCACACACAGAGGAAAAGAACAGCCATTGTATCTCCAGTTGTATCCGTACTTGTGCAGCCTCTAATGGACTTCGAGAACAGAAACATAAGATGAAAAAGTTCATCAAAGACTTGTTGGGACAATTCAGTCCTACCATAAGCAACCCCATCTTTATTACCTTCTACAGGTGTATGACATGATTTGTTGAACTTTAACTGCTGACGAAATGTGTTTCACTTGACATATTTTAACTATATTTTTGGATTATAAGAATTCTAAATTTAGATCTAGAAGTCATTGGTAAACATTTAGCCATAAGGTTGTGCATTTTGCCATACCTTTAAATGCAAGAATAAAGGTATTCATATTCGTATTCGTATGAAGATGCATGCTCTCTCACCCTGACCACCCCATAAATCTGTTGTATTTACTTGCAGAACTATTAGCACCACTCAACAAAATATGTCCCTGTCCCCTCTGTTCTAGTGCCATATTTGCACAATGACATCACTGACCACTGACTGATTAATCACTCTAATGGTCCATTCTTAGGCAAGAGGGCATTGTCAGGTCACTACCTTGAGGATAGAGGAAATGGTTGCAATAAGCAGGGGGTCATCCTTCTACAGATTTTGTAGAATAGTGTCACCTACGTCATATGTACCAACATACTGTCCATATAACAGGCAAGTGCCCGCCTGGTTGTCCTTTACCAACAAGAGAACAGCAAGTGGTCCGGTCCCTTGTGCTTGACTAGACAACAGTTTGGCCCTTGAGAACAATAAACCAGTGTCAGTTTCTACAGGAAAATAGAGACAAAGTGAAAGAGGAAACAATTCGTTCACAACAGGACACACGGCCATGGAGGATAACCTGCCTTCAAAGATGCCGGGGTGGTGTTTCAGAATAGTTAAGAGGTGGCGCACTTCAAAAGGCTTGGTGCAGCTCCTGTACAGAGTCGTTTTTCCTGCTATTCTTGTGGGTAGGTTTTGGGTTGCTATAAGTAGCCTGCATCCTGTCCCTCTGTGGTCTCGGGTGGATAGGTTTTGTTTTTGTAGCTGGGGCCAGGTCTTTAATGGCTCTCAGTGCTTCCACTGCTTCTGTTTGGCAGGGTTGATTGGCTTGTTAGCAATGTATACATATATCATACTAGAGAGCAGTTAAGCTCATGTGTAGGACAAAGAGGTGTGTGTGTGTGTGTCTGGGGGGGGGGCAGCACAGTAGTGAGTAGGACAGATCAACAATGCACAATTCAACAAATGATGTCCTTGTAAAACTGCTTCAAGCAGTGATTGTGAAATGTTCATTATTCTGGGTTCTGGCATGGATTCTCGGTGAGTCAGCATGGAGCAGCCTCTCAGTCAACAAGGAGTATCAAGTACATAGAAACTGAGCGTCTTAGTGTGTGAATGTACCAGTTCATAAATTTAACACAAATTTATATTTTTCTACTCATTAAACAAATGTTGATTATATAGAACCATGGGCACCACATACAATACAATACTATAGTAATATATTGCACATGATTTGGCTCATGCTGTCTTCTGGGCATGTTTGTATGGTTCTTTACCTCTAGTGTGTGTCACTTTGGTAATCTGTCCAAGGTTTACCCCACCTTTACCCAATGTCAGCTGGATCTGGAAGGTCATTCCTGGTATTTATCAAACAGCAGCTTCCAGGCCTGAATGACAAAACCTGCAAAACCTTCTCGAATGACCACTTGAGGCTCAACTTTTAGCAGACATAAACCTGTTTAAAGCCTGGTACAAAAAACAGAAGAGCCAATTTAATGTTATGTCACAACCCTTTATATTACTGATTCTATTAAGAGCATAACCACTAGTGACAGTGGAGTGCTGCTCTTTTCTGCTGTGTGGACATTGACAGCTAACTTTACTGCGATGTCAAGATTTTTGGCACTTTATTAAATAAAAATTTTTCCTTGTCAAGAAGCTTTGTCACAGTTACATTTAAGAAGCTACTCTGACAAAATGAGATTCTGACATGAACTGTACTTCATTCCAATTAATACTCAACTACTTAGTGTGCATGTTCATTTTGCATTGTAGCTAATTTTTAGCATTCACTCACACAGTCTTTTCACTCTTTCAGCCATTACTTTTGCCCACCTCCACCTTAAAGATATCAATGGCCACGGAAATGGTAGTCCACAGATGATGTCATGAGGGTTGTTTTACATTATCATGACCAGTCTATGGCACAACATTTCCAGACTTTGTACCACTCCTCACAAACAACACAAAAAAAGAACGGAGTGTCTATTTGCACCCGGGTGCAAATAGAATATATTCACACAATTTTTCTATTTACACCCATCTGGGCGAAAGGTTAATGTTTTCGTAATTCCCTGTCTATTGGTGGCATTTCCTGTGAAAAGAGCGCGAATCATTTTCTACACGCAGGCTACCTGAACTCGAGGAGTTGTATCCAACTGTATGGAAGACCAAAGCGGTCACTTCTACGGGTAGATATGACACGTAATATATCTTATACCACACGAAATCCTTCCCGAATAAGCTTTCGTTACACCTGGGTGCAAATAGCATCTGCCAAAAAAGAAACATTGCATGACTTGCATGATCTATGCTGCTAAAATCTGTGTAATCTTTCTTTTATTTATTTATTTTTGTTTGTTTTTGTTGGTTTTATTCACTCTGCAGTCTTGGGACAAGTTTCATGCGTAGTTTAGGTACTTACTTTTACACGTATGTCTATAAGATATTGTCGACCATTGCGGTAAAAAAAATAAAATAAAATAACAGTGCATGGAAGTGAAGTAACTATAATATTTTAATCGGACTTGTGGCTTGGTAATGTCCTCAAATCCTCTTTGTCCTTGGGTGAGAAAGCATATGTTGTAGGCTTGTCCTAAGTGTCACTGTATCCTCTGGAACCTCCTGGATAAATATATGTTTGAAGACGTGCCAGTCTACAACTTCAGCTGACCCTTCCCCAGCCTTCTGTCTGCCTCTGGTCTCACCTCATGTTCGCCTCCTTTCAGAGCTTTTGAATCCTTTCGAAACATCTTGTACATGTTGATCTGTGGTGGTCTACTGGTTACCTTGGCTCCTCCCACATCTCTCAAAGGCACACATGGTCCATTGTTTAGAGAACCAAACTTGATTAGCATGTGCTCATCAATAGAAGTTGTAGGCAAGCCACCTAGTGAGGAAAATGACCTCTCTGGTGTAATTACATGCAGTCTGTGGTAAGTTGGTGGTCTAAATGGCCTGGTCAAAGTGCACCTCTACTCCCCCTGGCCACCTGCACCAGGGAAGCTTGGGTGACTAACAAAGTCCATAGTCCTGCAAGCACCTCTCTTCCTCCAAACCTGCCTTTCCTCTTAATGGTTTTCAACTTTGTCTGCCTTTCCTCTCCACTGCCCTGAACTATAGGTCAACCTCCCCATTAATTACAGCTTCTGGTGATTACAGGGTGAGAGGGAAAGTGGCGGAGTTTGCTTAGTGTGTGGCGGTTCCAAACTGGGCAGTCTCAACTGTTTATTTAACCATGATAGTCATCCAGGTTAAGTATGTTGATACCATTGTTTCCTTGTGACCCATAACCTCTGCTGCCTGAAATTAATCAAGCCATTCAGGTCTAAGGGTTCAGTAAATTTACCTCTGCCAAAGAGGTTATATGATCCCTACTCTTTGTCTGTCTGTCCTGTCTTTGTTTGTAGGATTACGCAAAAACTACTGCACAGATTATGGCCAGGAACAAAACCAAGTAAATACTGGAGCAGATCCACAAAAAGGATTTGAGGTTAGAATTGTAACTTAGTAGTTAGAATGCATGAAAAACACACACACACACACACACACACACACACACACACACACACACACACACACACACACACACACACACAC
>JAQQZY010000015.1:19561146-19588298 GCA_030068375.1 Ostorhinchus rueppellii
TATACCTTGAAAACATCAGCAAACCAGCACTTTTGTCATTTGTTTCCCAATTTAATTTATTAAAATACTTAACATTTTGCACATTTCATCTCTGAAGCAGATAATTTCTAAAAAAAAAAAAAAAAAGAAAGAAAGAAAAGAAAAAAAAGTAGACCAGTGATATTAGAGAGCTGCATTCCTCTCTTTCTCTTTCTGTTAAAAGGTAGTATATAATTATGAATGATATTATTATTGTTAGTATTATTACATATTTTAGGTTGTATTAACTATTCTTTTTAATAGATAGAAACATTTTTATTTCAAAAATGTCAGCAAATGACATATTTAGAGGTCCGGCACTACCAGACCTAACGGTGTTTTAATGGTTTCTCTGTCTAATATTCAGTTTCTTTTGGCACTATTTTTTAATTTAGTACTCCTAAAGCTAATAATAATGGCTTTGTAGCTGCAACTTGCATCACTGTGTTCAAAAAGCAATAACTAATTTTATATGCCTGCCATGTGGCGCTGAGCAGGTGGAGCTTTTTTAACCCACCTCCAAAAAAAGAGAAGGTGGTGCTAGTGAGCCAAAATAGTAAAGTTGCAGGCCAACCATCAAACTGAGTCACTACAATAGTGTCTTGTATTGCACCTATATTTCATGTTTACTAAGTGTTATATTATGCAAATCCTTTCGATATCAGATAAAATGCATGTAAGAGTGTAGCTTTAGCTTACACAATGCGGCATCTCTTTTGTGAAATATCTACTGCTTGGAGGATGGAATTGGGGAGTATTGTTTTCTCTTGGCCATTTAAGTCTTTTTTTTAAAAAATCATGTTCTTTTCAGAATAGAACAGAAACATATGACTTTATCCTAAATATGCAGACAGACCTACTGACATGCTTTGTTTCATTCTGTATAAACCTTACATATGAGATAGTGCTGTTTTTGGCACTCCACTCATCATCCCATGTGGTGCTGGTGGGCATATAGAGCAGACTTTCAAAGCGGTACCATCTCCATATGTTCACTACGATAATCTTTTATCCTCCATCCTTGACTCCCTTCCTCGCCTGTGGCAATAATTTTATTTCTGCATCAATTAGCACAGTGATTAATACAACAAGCAAACAGTTTAGAGGTAATGGCACACAATTAACATCTTTCCTCATCATAAAGGATATGCGAAAGAGCCACACCACCATTCTGTCTGCCTGGAATAGAGAGTGTTTAGTCCCTGGTTCATATGCTCTGGGATGGAAGTGGAATCGGCCTGGCTTTGTATTTTGCCGTTACCACATTAGTCTAATTATAAATAGCTGAAAATTAGTCTTGCAAATCAGTACTGTGTGTGACACCCATACCCCCATCCCACCCCCAAACACACACAGACACACACACCACTTGCTAAAGAGGAGAGTGAATGAGAATGCTTTGCTTTTCAATGCAATACCACCGTGAAAGTGCCAACCCACACTTGAAATGCCAACAACCCTGGTGTAAAGGCACCATTCAGTTGCTTTGTATCCAAACTTGTTACTGACTTACTTTTACCACCTACCCCCGACTCTTTTCTCTTTTTCTGTTTTCTAATTACAAACCAATTGGCACTGGCAGGGTGTGCATGGGTAAATAGAGCTGTAGGGACCTGTCATGTGTGTAGTAGTGGAGAGAGGTCCTCGCAGCGCTGAGGGATAAGATGATTTGTTGTGATTGACAGCTACCTTGAGACTGGCCTGATGGAGTTGTCAAAGCTGTATGGTAACAGCCTGTTTCCTTACCACTGCAGATGTACTCTGCTCCGCTGTACTGCACACACACACACACACACATACACACACCCAGCATTTTCTAGCATTAGGCACATGATGGGAACTCAAATATTTATAAGGACAATGGTTTTTAGATGCAACATGAGAAGAGAATGTCAAATTTCAAATCAAATTTTGCTTTCAGGGTTATTCTAGTATAAATAAGCATTTTGTACTAACAGTTTCACACTGCCACCTCTTCCATATCACAGCCTTGTTTTTTCTACAAAACCAAGACAGCGCTGTATTTGAGGGTGCCGTCTTGGGCTAACATCGGGTGTGTGAATACAATGGCAATCCTACATCTGGGAACTCAGTGGGAAAACTATCCCATTTCTCACTTGTGCTGTTAGAAGAAGGTGTTCATTTTTACAAGGTGGATAGTGTTACTACGAAATGAAGTTGTGCAAAATTCCCTGTGAAAATCTAGTTATGAGCATCAGCTATGATTTTGACTGGTACTATTCATCACGAGTCCACTGAGAGCGAATAGAGTTTATAGTGGGCTGAGGCTTTTCCCATGGTTTCTGTGTAATAGGAAAATTCAAAAATTATATCTCAAAACCCAAAACACACACACACACAAAAAAAAAAAGATATTAAAGTGCAATATAATGCAAAGTTATTTTTCTGTTCATGTAAAAGGTGCAACATTAGACACTAGAAACCCTTTTTATCCTTTGTATAGCCTTTGTATTAATACAAACCCAAAGGATTCATGGGCAGACCTGCTGTAATACATGTTCTGGCATGTTGTGCAGTCTTTGTGATATAGAAGTTAATTTTACCATCAGGTTCAAGGAATGAGAGCAAAGATGTATCACATTCTGCAATAGTGGCTCAGCTTTAATGGGGTGTAGAATAACCGGCCTCACTCTGCACTTGGTCACCGGATTTCTCCTCTGGCCCCAAGTCTTTTTTCCTTTTCTCCCTCATTTTCCCTTGTGTCTTGTTCTCTTTGCAGTTATTCATCTCAGGAACAAAAGCTAAGTGTTTAGCTGTGAGCCAGATCAAGGGCCTGCTTCTTCCTCCCAGGAAAAGGTGGAATAACAAACATGGCCGACGTTGAAATCAGCCATACCTTCTGTTGGCTCCAGACTCCCACATCTGTGCCGCGCCTTTCTCTGTCTCCCACACAGCTGCTGCCGAGGCTGGAGAGGCTTCAGCCCAGTGCCTCCCAGCTCCCATCACCGAGGATTCCCCTGGGAATCGTTTGACTGGCACCCAGACTGCCAACCAGATGATGGATCCTACCAGGAGAATCAGACTTGACAGGGGGAGGTGAGGCTGCAGGAGAAGTCACCACTGAACCTGAGGACGAGGGGCAGATGCGGTCAACTGCCTCTGCTCTGTGTGTGTTTGTGTGTGTGTGAATGAGATCTGTAAGCATGTGTGTGTAACTACATGTACAAATGCCCATGCCTGTGGGTAGTTATTCTGGCACATGCAGAAGAGTGGTTTTTTTTTTGTTTTGTTTTTTTTCATTCCAGTCGCATTCCCCATCTGGACGCAAAGTATTTCATTAGCTGTAAGATGTTACGTTTTATTCTGAAAGCTGACAAAATATCTGCAGTGTTGGACTTTTTTTCATGGCTAAACTTCCCCAAATGACAAAAAACACAACTGACACATGCGAAAGTTAACAAACATACTTGAAGTGAAAGGAAGGATGTGTCCTGGACATATTTTGTGGCCTGTACCGTTTTGACACTGGGTCCTAGAGCCAATCGTAACCAACCTATTACCTTTACCACAGGTATAATGATCACATATATAATTTGTAATTTTCAACTATAAAAATAAAAAAAAAATAAATCATCCTGAAACGCTTTTACTTGGCTCAGCATATTGTTTTGTCATGTCTGGCATGACCAGCTTGATCTTGTGATACCAGCTGGATGAAAGCTTCATTCTTGCCCTGCGGCGTCCTGCTGTGCCATTGCCTCAACCAGACACTGTGATGGTAAGTGACTGCTGTAATTGTTCTGCTCCCAGCTCTTACACTTCAGCCATCCAACTGGCTCCTTCCTTCTGGTCGTGCCACATTGCCCTCATGAGCCGTCTTGCCAAGTACCCACACCCCCCAACACAGAGACATAATGCAATTGTACAGTTTGATGTTGATCAGAATATTGTTTTCAGAGCAACGCTTGTCAACAAGCATTTACACAATTCTATATAAATATTACCAACATGAAAAATATGATGAAATACAAATGAACATTATAGCGTTAATCTATTTGGTTCTGTAGACATATTCCAATATTTTTTTCAGCATTATTTCCCAAAATAGGTTTGGAAAAACTGCGTCACACATCTCCTTATTAGGTTTCTTTTTATTGATTTGATTCGATAATAGTTTTGGTTTTATATCCAAGTTTCATGATGAGCTGCTGCATCACAGCAATAATTAATATATTTCTTTTTATGGCATTTAATATGTTGAAGTGCAAAAAAGGAAGATCTTTCTGAAGAAACAGTGTCCTGGCGAGTGTTGATTTTCTAAGAAATTATCCAAGTGAAAGCTGTTAGCCGCTGATGTCTTCATACTGGATGTTTTAATGCCTGGGAAAATAAAATCTAAATTGCTCCAACAACTGCATTAAAAATGACTGTTTTCTTCTATTATTCATACTCTTTTCATCTATAATTACAAGAGAAATGCTATGATAAAATTGAAAATAACTTTAAAAAAAAAAGAAAAATATATTTGAGTATTTATGTCACATCCTAAATGTTTACTTAGCTCCCTGCATGTTTGCATCATCATCTCTTGTGTGATTGTGCATGCACTGAAATTATCTTGTTGCCTCATGTAGCCTCACTAATACGCCTGCACCCGCACGCTCACACCCATACACACACCCATACACACAGAGACATGCACAAGAAAACAAACAGAGGAGAGGGGAGAAAAAGACTAGGGGAGGGTTGCTCACTGTACTGTACATCAAATATTAAATTGTTTACCATGGTAAATAGACTCATTTTACCCCAGTCTGTTTGAAGTGACAGTCAGTGCTGTGAGGAGCAGATTAAGTAGATCAGGACTTGTTGTATAGTGGGTCCTGCTACTGTAACTAGAGACTCATTTTCCATTCACTCTGTTGTGTCTTTTCCTCATACACTACTGCCAGTCTGCAGTGGTCAGAATGGACATTAGTACCTACGCTATTAGGTGACAAAGTTGGAGCCCTACAGTGTTTGCAATCCATTTGCTTATGTAAGACATGTCACAGTGAAAAGCAGTAAAATGAGTAGAGAGAGGATAAAATAAAACCAGCAAAGAAACATGAAAAAAAGAAAAACTGTGCTTTAGAGCTGAGACTCCCGCTTTAGCTCTGCAGCTACCACACCGTCCATTCATCAGCAATTCATATCTCTTTACCCATGGGGTATGAATGTACACATAGACACGTACAGATGCATGTACGCTCAAAACCAACTTCAGAGATTCGTGTGTCTGGCTTTTATCTAGCCTAACCACCAGTAGTCAAGTCAGGAACCTGGTGAATAATTCACCATATTTACCTGCTCCTTTCTTCAAGACTCATAATGTTTGTATTGCAGTAAAAGTATATGAAAAAAAATAAATAAATAAGTACTACATGAACATGTGAATGCATAAATAACTAAAGGAGCAGTGATGCAAGTGATTGTCTCAGCCAGAGGTATGTTGCCATCTTCTGGTTTTGGAGTCAAACTTCAGGGTAAGGTGTAATTTTGCCCTGAGATCCTTAGTGTTATTTACCATATACTTGAAGCCTAATTGTAAAATAAAATGTAAATCTGTATTTTAACTTGCATGACTGTGCCAAAATAAAATGTACAACATGTGGTGTTGTTGCTTTTCTTTGTTTCACGCACTAATAACGGACTTGTTTGGTTCCAAGTGTCTTGTGTTTTGCTTAACTGCACCGCACATCAAGAATTCATCAATAAATGTTACTACTGACATATCAAAATGGTGTTAATGTTGTTATGTTTGTATATGTGTTTTTGATAGATGACCCAACGTTACTTTGAAATGTTGTCACAAGTTGTTGCCAGAATTTAGATGCCTTTCTTGTTCATCTAATTTGCATGTATGATTATCCGCATATGCCCTCCTGTTCCATGACTGCTCCGAATATGATTTGTGCTGTGGCAGGGTGTTAATTGGCTTGGCCCTGCAGTGTGTATGTGCACCAGTGTGTGTCTGTGCGTCTGTACCTTCCACACAAATGTTTGCGTATGTATATGTCAGCATGTTGACAGCGTGAGCAGTGTTCAAGTCTCTCTCCGCGGCCCAGCACATGTGGCTCTCCTCCAGTAAGAGTGGCTCTATCCTCTGTTCCTAACATGTGCTCTGTGCCTCCCCAGCCCTGTCCTGCCCTGCTTGACTCTGTGAAGCCCTGTCCACCACAGACACGGCCTCACCAAGGGTTCAACCCTCAAGCTTAGCTAAGAAGAGTATATTAGGTCCTATAGACTTACAGCTAAAGATGGGAAATATGTCCAATTTCACTCCACTTCAGTACACTTTTGTTATGATCTAAAAAAAAAAACAAAAAAAAACAAAACAAAACAATTTAGTTGAAAAGGAAAAATAAGATGTATTTTTGGTGAAGTTTCATTTATTCAACACAGTCTATGTAATTGATGAAATTTTGATGTACAAATAATAAATAAATATTCTAATACACATCAAATCTATATTAAAAGTGCTGAATATGCAACATAAAATGCAGCTGTACTGCTAAACTTACATGCACTGCCAGTCTTCAAATGTGTTGATTTTGATGCTACCTTTTAAATGGTTCATTATACATAGTTTTCTTTTTTTTTTATTTAATTGTTTTTAATACACAGACTCTCGTCTTGTGACATCTGTGTTTATTCCATTTAGTGCAACAATGTCCTTATTTTTCTACCATCTTTAATTTCATCCAATATGTTTGTGTTTCTGCTTCATTCTACTTCTGTGTGTTGTCCAGACTGTTGTATCTGGGTCTTGGTGCCTCCGAGTCACCTGCCAAGTGATCATTTGAGTGTGTGACTCTCCGCACGCTTTTTGTGGTGCGATGGTCAGCAGCATGAGAGGTGATGTTTCTCTCTATGTCCATGAGCATTTGTGCGACTATAGTTTGTGTGTAGTTGCTCTGTCCGCTGTGTAGAGTTTTTTGGTGGGGTTGGCGGGTGCTGACTAAGCGGGATGCCACGCTGAGTGGGCACATGCCCCAGAAAGTGCCAGAGGAGAACCAGTACCATCGCCAAACACACACAAACACACACACACACTCTCTTTTCCCTCCTTTTCTGGCTGTGTATCATTTCCCTTTGCTCCTTTTTGCCCAAGGCAAGACAGCTGTGTCCATCAGACTGTGAGGCCCGTGACATGGGTCACACGCTAAGAACCCACTAAGATCAGGGCAGCAGCACAGCTCTTCTGGCTGTATGTGCAAGGTGGAGATGTGCAGAAGGTCCCTGATGGCCCTCATACAAACAGTGAACAATCCATTTCTCAGGGGTTTGAAAGAAGAGAAAACAACTCTTTCAGTACTGTCACTCTTATACAGGTGAAAGCAAAGCATTTAGAGTTTTAGAGTAATTTAGATGCGAAAATATTTTATATAATGGTGACTAATTCACTAGGTAAAGGAGACAAAAAGATATGATTTATGTCAGCAACTTTGTTTTATACCTATATTAAAAAATAAAAAAACAAAACATGAACTGATGAAAAACAGAGCGCAGAATCAAGGACTTGAAATTCATTTCATGTTTTAAATGCTTGTGCCCTAATGACTGGACCATCATAGTGCCCCCTGAATGAAATCCATTATGATTTCATGGCTGGTTGGGCACTGTTTTAGCTGCACGCTCTTTAAAAAAAAGTATTGTCAGCTGCACATATAATTACCGGACTCTTTTATTTTATGCTAAACATGGAGAATGCTGAAAGAAGCAGGATATATCACTGAGGTTTTTTTTTTTTTTTTTTTTTAAACTCACTGATGCAGTGAAATTAGTGTTAAGAAAATTACTGGCCTTCGAAGGTGTCAGATATGCTCGTAGTTGGAAATATAATTTATTATGACAAGTTCATACAAATATAAATGAAGACTCATGAAACTTTAAATATTTACAAATTAAAAAAAAGCGTCTCTAATTTTATTTATAGTTCCTATCAGTGTGATGATTTGTTAACTGATGGTTGCTTGTTCTTTAATTCTGTTTTTGTTTGGTTTTCTTTAAGGCTTTTTCTTGAACTGAAGAGAAAAGTGAATTTCAACTTGGAGATCAATAAAGTATCTGTATCTGTCTGTATAATCAAAACAAACTGATTTTTCATTATATTGAACTGCACTTACACAAAGATTCACTCATAAATATATTAAATTAAACTGAATGACTGCTTTGTTAAACTAAACCAAATTGTCAGACTATATTCTTTGACAGTCACGGTTACCATAGTGAAGTTTAGTTGCTACTGATAATCTTGTGGACTGCTGAATCAGAAATAGTTTTTCAGATAACTTGACCCAATCGTCTGAGATTCCGAGATGAAATTTTTAAATTTTTACTCATTTCATACAGCTCGTGTTCAAATTGAGTGCTTTCCATTTATCCTGACTATCTCTCTGAACGTCCTTTTTCCTAATTTTTTTTCCTTGTGTTTTTGTAGCTTTTTTTCAGTAACCTATTGCAGATACGTTTCCTACTAAAATTACAGTTATTCTGCTGTTTGTAATCCATTACCCCAAGCCATGTGGAGCTGTATTTATAGTAAAAATATTGTCACACATTGCCACAGCTGCTCCAATTCACTTAATGTCAGGCTTTAAGGAGCAGCTAAAAGCTTTGCTCCAACAGCTCTGTGTCTTTGAAGTCAGGGAACCAGATATCCCCCCAGATCTGGAACACAGTCCCAGAATAAACACTGTGGTCTGGAGGTTAACTTGCAGAGCACTATATAGCCTGAATGCTGAAATTCATACGGCTTCAATGAAGGTGCCTCTCTCACTTTTTTCCCCACCTCCTTTTTTTTTCATTCACTGCTTTTCTTCCTCTTCCTCACTCCTCCAACCTTTATAACTTATAGTGCAGCAGCGTGCGCTCTCTCCCTCCACGTTTCCCCTCTGTCTCTGTGTCTCTTGTCTTCTGTCTCTGTCCCTTTTCACTTGCCGAGGTTCGCGTGAACAGAGGAGTTGTGCTCTCTTTGACCTGTGCTTGTCAGTGTTAATTGTATGGGTTTAATTACAAAAACACATTTAGCACGATGAAAGGGGTTTAAGTTAAATCCTTCCTTCTCAGACCAAACCTCCAAGATTTAAACGTGGCAGGGCTGTATCAGCTATCCGAGTCAGATTAGATGTTGCCTCTTATCTTACCACAGCCTGTCTTTTGAGCAGCCTTTTATTCAGCTGTCTGTCTGAGGCTTTTCCAGGCTGCTTAGATGCTCTTAGCGCGGCAGCTTGATTTGTATGATGCGTCCACTCATTACTTCCTTAAAGAATGATTTAGCCCTCTTTACACTGGTTTGTGTCAGTTGATTTTAAGTGAATAGATGTTGCAAAAGTGATTCTAATTGAAACAAATCATTTTTAACTAAACTTATTATATGTACATGCAACACCAAATTATATGTATTAATAAATTATAAGTCTTTTTGTTTTATTTCCTTGTTTAAATGTAAGGGGAAAAAAACGGTGAAATTGTACATTTTCAGATTTTTAATTATTTAAGTCAAATTAATTTAAAGAAAGTGCAAGTGTAAAACTTGAATGAATGAAACACAAATTATAATAAGTCCATTGGGATGACTGCGGTGCAAAGTTTGATCTAAAAATTGCGTTGTGTTAAATGGGAGCATTCTATACAAAATGTTAAAACAACCTAATGACATAATCCTGTGGGCCAGAAACATCAAGACCTACTTCAGCAGATTTCAGTCCATTGTGAAAGAGCAAGTGAAGCTCTGTTTAATCAGAAGGATTTGTCATGTGATTGACGGACTGTTGACAGCAGTATTGGGGCAGTATTTAGCAAGGTCTCAGGACCCCTGTGGCTAAAGTGAATTTTATGGAGACACTGGTGGTTCGCTGGCATAACAAGAAGTCAGGCAGTTTTTAAAGCTGATGCAAATGAAGGTATTTCATGTTGACATCTCACCGTCTGGGGTGTGATAGTTGATCACTTTGTGCTTGGTGGGAAAACAAAAGTGAATACAAAGCCAACCGTGTGTGTGTGTGTGTGTGTGTGTGTGTGTGTGTGTGTGTGTGTGTGTGGATCAGGCCACTGTCGTTCTCTGTGTCTGGGAGCAGAGTAGAGTACATTAACAAACCTAATTTACAATGTATGGACCCTGTGGACTGGAACATTTGGAGTTATGAGACAGTTAAGCGCTTGGTTAACAATGCTTGGATGGAAATTGGGGCAAATGGCTGGTGGTCATCTTGTGTGTCTTTAATTATAAATTATCACAGAGGAGGTTTTACAGTCAAACAACTTCACAGGCTCACAGACACATTTTTATGTTAAAATGATTTAATGTAAGTTAGATTTCAAAGCAATCATTTTGTTAAGTACTTTAATTTATGAAATAATACATTTATTTTATTAATGTTTGCTTTAAAACTTGACATTTAAAATAATGCCTATGTATTGTTTTTCTGGCTGTTAATGTATGTTTTATTAAAATTACATATACATATAATATTACACATACATGTTAAACTAATTCAACAATATCTTTCTTCTCCACAGGAAAACAAAAACAAACTTTTATTAAATGGGATTTGATTCTTCTGCTTTATGCAAAACCATGTAGCATTCCTATGATTAGTTACTTTAGAAATTACAACACAGCAAATAAAACCTGAATTAAGACTTTCTTGAATATGGAAAATTATTGGTTTGATTAAATATGATAATGTGTTTGCAAAATATTTTCCAAGATCATGATTTTATAAGATGAAAAACAAAGTGCCCGTTACTTAGATATTATATTTATGAAATTGTTACAAATTCTATATTATTTTGGTGTCAATTTGACCATAGTTACTGATCATGACTGAGGAAAAAAAAAAACTTTTTAAAACATAATTGACACTTACAACAGAAACATACAGTATGGGCACATTCACACCCACCAGAAAGTAAAAATGAGTACTGTTTGTATTGTACTTTTTATTGTGTGAAATCTTTGTTTTACTTCTGAGCTTCAATTATATTCTATTAATTCATTATATTAATATTTCTCTTTAAAAACATTTTTTTCTAAGGTCATACATGCTTTTCTGTTATTTGTGTTTCTGTTTTTTTCCCTGCAGTTGTGAGGTCATGGTTTTGTGGACAGCACTGCCTCTAGATGTTAATACAGGGAACTGCAATCCTCCCAGAATTAAATAGTTTTCAGTAGTCTGGGTTTTTTGATCAGGTATTTTGCTGTTTAAAAAATGTACTTTGAGTTAAAATGGGTGTTTTCATTTCTGATGAATAAGCCTGCAATCTAAGTCTACATTTTCACTGGTCTAAATATGTGATTTGAGCAGACAGCTGCTCTCCATCACAACCAAAATGAAACAAAATCACAAAAAGCATGAATCTTGACTCACATAAGTGATTTCAAATTTGTCTCTTTCCAATGAAAGGGTAAAAATGAGAATGAATGAATTGCAGCTCTGAGGTTTAATTGCTTTTTCATGATCCAGCAATCCTGCAGGAAAATGCAGCGTAAAAAAGCCCAATTAGAGTCTTTTCACTTTGTGCTGGAGACAGCAGGGTTCAGGCTGATTGTCTTTCTCTGCTAGTTGCTCTGCTCCAGAAGGTGATACTGGGTTGGACCCCTGTTACCCTCCGAGCCTTCTGTTAAATTTGGCAGAAAAAACACCAGGGCTCAAGGAAGAACAAAGGCGCTCCGGTTTTACCATAGAACCAGAAAAAGAATCCCTGAAGAATGGATTAATTTGGTCTAATCGAGGAGACCCATTGCATGCTTACTCTAGCAGTAAGAGCTATTGGAGCAGGCAGGAAGCAGCTCTACTTATTAAATTGCCTAAAATGGCACGGAAGTTCTTCAGCATGCTCCCACTATACAGCAGATGCTCTGCATTAATTGGTCTATGAAGGCCTGACCTGGGGTTTGGTGCAAGGGGTTTAAAAAGCATATTTATTATTTGCTATAACCTGGCGTACATGATGTCTGCACACAAGGGCCGTATTTCATATATTATACAGTTCTTAATGTTGCGTGTGCTTCAGGGAGCTGGTGTTTGGGAGGTAATGTTTTAACAGCAGGTAAGTCCTAAACACCATTCATCAGAGGCCTGCTCTCTCCCCTCATCCGGCCACAGCCATGACTGATGGGCCTGTCTTTTGTATGAATGTTTAGCGCAGTGGAAAGCCATATGCCATTGGCACTGACTCCTGCCCAACACCTCCTACTGTAGCAGTGGTGAGGAGAAGGAGAAGAAGAAACTCAGGGAGAAAAAGCAGGATAAGCGAGCATTCAAGATAGAAAAATGAAAAATGAGGGACGAACTAACTGACTGTGGATGTAAATTGTAACATATGGAGGGTAAAAACTTTAAAGACTCACCAAATCAATACAAAGAGTAATGACACACACATATATAATGTATACGTACACTAAGCTACAGAACTTTATTTCTAATAAGAGAAGCAGTGATGGGAGGTAAGAGGGGAGGTGAGAGGGGAGGTGGTGTTGGGCTGGTCCATCTGTCCCAAGCAGCCTCTCTCCCAGTGCTGCTGCCGCCCCCTCGTGAGAGAAGCACAGCTGTTACTGGAAAACCCTACTGTCCAGAAAGGGGTTCGCACTCCTCCCCTCCACCCTCCATCCTCCAGCCCTCTGTCCCTCCAGCCCTCCACCTCTCAGCCCAAACACCCCTGCAAGAGGATGAAACGAACCAGCAAGCCCAGCCACTGTGCAGTCAGCCTGCGCGTCTGCAATTTCAAACCTCTTTAGATCATTTTTCATGCTCACCAGAAATGAATAATGCACACATTAACTGGTGCCAGTTAATAAATTTCCGTCTCACTGCACTATATTTTTCAATAAGGGTCTAGCTGCTTCATTTTGTTTTGCAAAACAGCCTCCGAGGATTCCTGCTGTAAATGATCCCAGCCCCCCCCCTTTTTGTCCACAACCAAAGATCCTTTTCTTTACTTAAATGATAAAAATGATAAATAAATCAGCATTGTTTTGTTTTGGTTTTTTAGTGATGCATTTAAATGTCAGTGAGTAGCATGTGTTTGCCATTTTGTTATATCCATAATCATACATAGTACTCTTCTCAACTGAAGATAATACACCCCAACATTTTTCACAAGAATGCATCCTCAACATCCAGCCCCCGGGGCACTCCTACATAGAAACAGAATCAATCTTGGGGAACTTCCAGGCTTTGTAAGAGAGCCAAATTGGCAGACAGTGTCCATTATATCAGTTCAGCAAAGCCCTGGCTAGCATCTGGCCACAGTGGACGTTTTCATAGCCCATCTCTAACTATTAATCATTGGCCGCGACATTGCAGACTCTCAAGAGGGTGGCTGGATGCTCCGTCACAGAAAAAAAACCCAATGAAAATGCCAAGGCATGTAGACGAGATGGTCCCAATACCCACTGACAGTAGCCCTCCTTAAAATGACAGAGTGCATCCAAGCCAGACGGACAGAGTGGTGTCAGGGAAGCGCTGTGACAGGCGAGGGGACCCCTCTGAAAATGCCACCGTGCCCTAGTGGCCTACAGTGTTGTAGTGCACTGGTAGTATCTGTTCTGAGGTCGTGTCATGTAATATGATCTAGATGAAGCAGACAGGGTGGATCCCTCTTTGGGATGCGTATGGAGTGTCAGACAAGCTGCTCCTCTAATAAGGACTGTCATTCTAATGATCACTCAGTCAGCCTAACCTCTGACCCGTACTGTTATAAGAAAACAAGGGAGGGGCGGGCCGGAATGGTGGGAAGGACTGAGGGTTCACATGCACAGTATTTACATCAATTAGACAGGCAAGATGGAGGTGCCCATCAGAGCCCATTAGGATTGTTATGGTTGTGGGGGGGCACAGAGGAGGGACAGTGAGGGCCCGACTGAGGCCCAGCGGACACATCACACCAATGCCCTTGATCACATCCTGTCACATTGATGAGAACTCCGTCACAGCTTCCCTTACAGATGTATGGTATGTTTATGACCATGTGTGCAATAAGCTAACATGCAGGCCTCAGACACATCACGGTTTATTTTGGCTAAAAATACTCAAATCATCATTTTCTATGAACACACTAACCAACAAGTTGCTTATTGGCATACATATTCAGTCAAGCTTTTCATTAGTGATTTTCATCTGTGTAAGCACATTCTAATTAACAGTAACTCCCAATTCCTGCTTAGATAGTGGATAATTATGTTGTTGCACATTTAATATGTTTTGTCTAGGCATTACATCCACCGTCTTAGGCCCATACTGAGCAAAGCATATTAAAATGCAAGTAAGCAGGGTGTTAAGTGTACAAAATCTTACCAAAAATTAAATATGATAGCCTAATGCAGTCATTTTTAGGATAACCATCACAGGGTATTCCCACTGCTGTTTCATTTCATGTTTAAGAATATTTCCATGTAGCAGTTTGATAAGCCTGGTGTTTCTTTATTTTGTTGGGGGTAGCTGTTGGTGCTTATCAGATGCAAAATAGCACACCTGCTGTTCTAAAACACCCTCAGTGGGTTCAAATTAGTGCTCCCTTGCTTCTTGTTTCTCTGTTGAATATGCTGCTTCAACAAAAGATTTTTTTTTTCATTACGTTTGTGGCAATCAAAACAAAATGCCTTGTTGAATTTAGTGTTACAGATTTTTGAGTGGTTTTGGCTGTGAACAATCACGCTCAAATCCATTGATTATAATGATCAAAACTCATCAGTGTGATTAATAGAACACAATAAAGAACCCCACCTGGGAGCTGATTTCATTATATCATTCTGATGGAGCATCCAAGCAGGTAAAAGGTGTACAGTGAAAACCTAGAGAACAAGGAGAGGACTTCATAAGGCAGTAGTATCCATCTTTTATTAATGTCACTCCCTAGGACAGCAGGTTTTTGTCAGTCAGAATGGATAATGAAGATGTTGGTGGGGCCGGTGAATCCATCCCTTTAATACTCACATATTTTATGATAATGAAAGGTATTCAAAGAATGATTATGATAAAAGTGAGCTCCCCCACCGATGTGCCAGCACAGCTGTGCTGCTAGACAGTTTGCTGTAGGCACAGAATTAAAGGATCACACAGAAAGTAAAGAAAGGATCCATAAGTGAATAAAGCGAATAGCTGATGGTTTTGTATCCAACCGTACATCGGCAGCACTGCATGTTACACTGCATGACGAAAAATAATATGAAGAGAAGGCTTTCAGTGTTGAATGTCACTATCCAAACCTTTTTGATCTTATTCTGTCTGTATTCGCTCCATAGCATGAAGTCCTTTCACCATTCCGACCTCGACACGATTCTTGTTGAAACAGGTTCAGCCTACAACTAAACAATGCATTGAGTGTATATTGATGTTCATATATACTGTATCCACCACCAAGTCTTTACATCAAAGCTGGAAAAATAAAAATAGGATTGAGTAACAAGGAAATCTCATCATGTGATAATAGCTGCATATTTAAAAGGTCATATAAAAGAGGACATCGATGGTTGTGTGTGCTGTGGTACCCCCCAATGTGCATATCAGTAACATCTTCCAAGCATCAAAGCATCAACTGGTGTATTGTACTGTATGTGTAAACAAACTTAGCGGCTCCTAAAGCAAAGCCATACCAGCCCGCCAGAGCTTCAAAAGTTTCCTGCAAGCTGTAGGAAGCAGGTGAAAAAATAGAAGTGCATTGAACTTTGACCCGGGGTGCACACTTGTTGACTGATGTTTCACATTGGGGTCGCCTTTTCCCTCTGCAGCATTCTTCAAGAGGAGCACGGCAGTGTGTGGATGTGGATGTGTGCGTGCATGTGTAGTCCCTGGGGAGATCATCCCGTCCCCCTTTGAAGACTCTGTGCTATAGAGCTGTTTTCATACGGCAACAGTCATGGGTTTCCTGTCTCAGCTGACCCCTTGTCTCCTCGTGGACACTTCAGACAAACTTTCCAGCACAAACACCTTTCTCCTATTAACTACAGAGGAGGAGAGGGAAAGCAAAGGGGGGTTTCAACCTTAAAGTGCCACACTATTCCGAGACAAAGGAATAGGCATTAAGAAACAAACAGTAACCACACCAGCCCAGCAGTGGTCAACACCTACCAGCTGATGCCTCTCAGTCAGTGTGATGTTTTTCTGATGCTGCAGCCGTCTACAGACTAACACCGAGTCCAAAGTTTAGCAGCTTTTAAGCAGAAACACTTGGAATTACTGAGAGAAAGCCAACCCAAATAAATTTTACAACAGATTCATTGGATCCACACATCCATGGTGCTCTGTCCAGCTGACACAACACAGGGTCAGAGATGAAAAGAGGATGGGGTTCAGCATGGATCAGATCCACATGGCCTTTAAATGGGGCAACAAAACAGCAGTGTAGACGACCGTGTAACCAGCACAGGCACCCGGCACACCTGCCCCAGACAGATTTCAGATGAAGGAAATCAAACATGACCCCAGATACCTGAAAAAAAACTCATATGAAAAAGCCTAAAATTTTGCTACAGAATTACAACTTTGCAACATGTCTTCTCCGATTTGCTTTCCTCATTGTTTTTATTTTATTTTTTTATTTACCATTCAAAGAACTTAGCTTCAGCCTGATACAGAGAGATCATGGTATTTTATTTTAAAATGGTGCAAAGCCAGAATTTGTTACATAAAACAGCATCAAGTGAAAACAATGGAGAAGTGTGTTTTTATGTAAGGTAGGGTTCCCAGCAGACACCATTAGGGTGTTTGCCTTTTAAGCTGGTCCAGTTTACGTCGCAGCATGTTATAGTTGTCTCTGGTCCCAGGAGCCTCAGGGTCCAACTTTAGAGAGAGCTCATAATGTTTCTTTGCCAGCTCCAACTTTCCCCAGCGATGATACAACACAGCTGAGATTAAAAAAAATATAGAGAGAAAGAGATTTTTAAAACTGTGAAGCAGCAGGATCTATTACAATTCCATTCATTAGTTTGTATTATATAGAAAAGAGGCTGGTGGCAAATATAGCTTCTGCACAAATGGACAACTGGTCTTTTACCATTAAAGAGCTTATACTGCAGAAAGAAATAAAATCGGATGTACAACCAAAAGGTGTCTACAAACTTAGACTTACCTAAATTGCCATGGCAACTAGCAGAATTAGGGTTGATTTTAAGGGCATGAAGGAAGAAGCCCTCTGACTCCTGCCAAAAGCAGACACACACAGAAATGCATTAAAATAATTAACAAATATTAAACCCTCATATATAATATGGACAAATCAACTGAATATATTTAGTTTTGACTGACCTTATATTTTTGTAATTTCCCCAGGACATTGGCCAGTGAAAACATGATTGTGTGGTCATTGGGGATGATTCTAAGAGCCTCCCGGCCAATCATCTCTGCTTGTCCCAAGTTACCTCAAAACAGACAAGAAAGAATTTCATATTTAATGAAATGTACACCACCCGTAGAACCCAACCCCACATTCATCTTTAAAGTCTTCTAGCTTAAAAGGCTGAAAACAAAAACATTACTGACAATGTTAACATGTCGTAATTATAAGATATTAAACATATGTTGTCTCCAAGGAACAACGCAAATCTTGTGCTGTAATAACAGCTGGTATACAGAGAATCTGACTTTCTGCTTTATTTGTCAGCAGTGTCTAAAGCAGAGTTTTTCCCTCTACACACATGGAGGAGCGGTTTAGTCTCCTAATTAAGGTTGAACACAAGGCCCACTGGGTTATTGATCTCTGTCACAGACCCGTCTGATGTCTGGCCAGAGATGGTGAAACAGAGGGAGAGAAAGAAAGAGAGACAGACAGTCAGTCAGTCAGACAGAGAGACAATGACAGTGGTGTCCTGAGTCATGGCCTGTGCCCTTCAAACACAGCTTGCCAACGTGACTGTGTGTGTGTGTCTGAATCGACACTGATTCTGCCTTTTGTTTTCTGTAATGATCAAAACAAAAAGGGGGGCTCAACACCAAAGAGACAAGAATATTCCCAATTCCTTGCCATTTGAAAATGACACCCATTGTTCTTCTTTTCTCTCTTTTTTGTTTGGTGGGGAGCTGGGGAGAGGGGTAGAATTATTTCTGTCAGATTTGGGGAACAAATGTGGTGGGGGGACTCTGAGGGGGCGCTGTTCTGGCTGTGCTTGCCCACGTTTGATCAAAAACATACTGGGTCCGGATTGGACAATTCCAGTGCCCTCCTGGGAGACTCCGCCCCCACGGGAGCAGCTTCTGACAAAACGGCTCGAGCATTTGGAAATCAGAGCATTCTCCACACGGCAGGGAAGAGTGCCTTCAAAACTCAGAACACAAAGCTTTAATACATAAATTTCAAGCATTGCTGATTCCTGCTCTTCCGGTCTAATCTTGTTGGCCATTTAGATTTCCTGCCTTTTCAAAATAACAACGCTGTGTTTCTTGGCTGTTAATGCTGGAACAAACTGTACCCAGAACAGAGAGTTCTTTGACATAACAAATTCACATTTTTTTTACCCAAATAGTTTCCATTATTAATATTCTTCATAATTAATCGCAAAAAAATATTTATTTCATGAACACTTGATTTTATGTGATGTCTGTGAGTTTATTTATCTGCGTGTCTTGGTTGGTACCAGTGTTGTCCAACAGAATGACCATGTTGTTCCAGGCCAGGCTGTGGTCAGGTTTAAGGACAGTTGCATTCCTCCATGCATTCAGGGCATCCACATGTCTGTTTTGGTCAGCATACTATTATAAAGATAGAGAAAAGTCAAGAACTGTCATTTTTTTTTTCTAAAGTAAAGCAACTGTTAAACAAAACCTGAAGGCCTGTAGTCTCACCAAACGTCCCAGATTATAGTAGCAGTCTGGATATTTTTTACGGAAGCGGATTGCGTTCCAATAGCTCTTCTCTGCTTCCTCAAACTTCTGCAGGCTGTTCTGAACTATGCCAAGATTCATCCAAGCTGCAGCAAAATCAGGCCTGGAGGCATTCAACAAGTATAAATGTATTAGTAGGATTTTGTTTTTTACAATATCCAGTGGCAGAATATGTGAATTTAAATGTTTCTGTAATGAGTGTTTTATCTGTTGAATGTTGACGACGTACTGAATGGAGACGGCTTTAGACAGTAGCTGCTCTGCTTCAGTCAGTTCATTCCTTTCCTTCAGAATATTCCCCAGGTTGTTCATGGCATGGACATAGGTAGGATGCAGCCTAAAAGCAGCAGAAAACTGCAGGTAATACTGACATGTAAGGTCTGCTTCAACACATCTGTTAGTGTCTGACTGGAGTGCTAATGCTTATAACGACAAGACCTACCTCACTGCTTCCCTGTAATATCCGACGGCAGCGGTAGCGTTTCCTCTGTCAGCTAGGTTCTTTCCTACATTGTAATGGACCTAAATAAATCAATAACACAATGAGTTACTGATGTAAATATGTGGATGATTTTAATTGTCCGATTGTATTTCTCTCTATGTTTAATCAAATATATCAGTGACGCAACTGTAGAGACAAGCAGGCAGACAAATGCACACAAAATACAAATTATACCTTGGCATTGAGTGGGCAGACAGGCAGGGCACTCGTAAAGAGGCTTTGCTCTGACCGCCACTGGTGACTGCGGAGAGCACAGCGAGCTACATAAACACACAACAGCGCCAATACAGATGCACAGAGCAGCTTCTACAATATGGAAGAAAAAAAAGAATATTTTACAATAAGGTACTGCAAGAAATTATTAAACTTAAGCTGAAAAATGCATTGTGTTAATGACAGAAACTGCATCTGGGTAACACGTAGACACCGCCTGCTATGATTACCGCAGATTCATTTGTCCTCTTTCACACCTGCTATTACTCAGCCTCATGGAGTTATTCAAAGAAGTGTAAATAGATGGTTGAATAAACTCATTTCAGATGGTTTACAAGATGGCTACATAAATACTTTAAATGCCATGAAATGAAAAAAAAAAAAAAACGACATCTATACACCACACTGGAACTTTTTATTACGTGAATTGCACGAGGGGGCAGACTCTATGGGGAGCAGCTATTGCTGTCCAGAGATGACATACCATCATTGATTTCCGGTGATCGAGTGCAAGTAAATAAGCAGCAGTCAGTAAGTGAGACTGAGTGGAAAGCACATGTTCGCGCTTGTTGTTTGGGCAGCCATAAGCTTTACACTCCACCATTGTCCTAAGGATGCAACCCAGGACTCGTCACTAATGTCTCATCTTAGACTTGTGTCCCCTGCACTAGGTCAGTGACCAGCCCAGGTAATCGGACAATACAATGTTTCTGTGTCACTTCCAGTGTTGGAACAGCCTCTGAAGTAAGCACCATGTCACTGACAGAGCAGTTCGTACAGGTGTACGCTTCAGCACAGGCTACGTAGGTTATCTGTAAATAGCTAGCAAGTAAAAATTCACAGCAGGAACCCTTTAATTAAGTAGTTCCTTTTCCATTGAACATATTTTCAGAATGCTGCAGATATTTACTAAATGTCGACAGAAAACAGAAGTGCGTAATGTCAGTTTCTCCACTAAATCACCAATGCAATGATTTATTTATTATCGCAAGATGACATGAAAAGTTATGCCATAAACATAGAAACAAACATAAATATCAGGTTGATTTACAGATATTTTCATTGTTATTATATATTACCCCTCTATCCCATACTAAATTAAATAATGATTTGGATTCCTGGTGTGTCCTCACATACTCCGCCATGTTTCATTTAAAACTCTTCATTGCTTGTTGTAACATCTGTCAACATACTTTTTAAAAAAATTTTTATTAACTTGATTGTAGTTGTGGAAAAAGGTCTTTACATTGCGGTTTTGCATGATATACTATTTGCGCTATGCCTGAAAAACCACCTCTTGCCAGCACAAAAACGTCTGATTGAAAAACAAGAGTTTTGGCAAAATTTTAGTTTTACCATTACATAAAGATTTATACGCAAATTATATTTGCGCAATTTGAGGGTCAGTGGAAAAGTGACTACTGATAGTATTTGTAGAACTGAGGTCTGACTAAGATCCTACCCTGTATTTGGTCCAGCGACAGCAGCATAGTCCCAGCGAGTAGGCTAGTAGTAAGCAGTAACCCGCTGAAGACAGGTAAAGCACTCTCTCTGCAACAACGAAGCCCACTCTGAAAAACACGTTACAGGCTGGCAGAAAGGGGACGACCAACAGCACCAGACCCAATGTGAGTGTCCTGGCAAGAAGAGAAGAAGCATTACATACACTGACATGACTCCTCAGTGCATAGAGAAAAGACTCAGGCCAAAATAGGCTTGATCAAAAATCAGAAACTGCCCAAACCAAGAAGCATTTTCTGTCAACCACACACAGGCTGTCTCTAAACCAACAGAGAATTTTAAAAACTTTTCTAGCACCAATGGAGACATAGAGCTCTGGTCACACTGCAGTGGACATGATTTCAACAATTTTCATAATCAAGTGTAAGTCTAGGGAGGCCAATATGTACTTCATCTGATCTGCAGCAAGTGGTAAGATGGCTTTGCTCACTTACCTCCTCCTCTGGCTGTCCTGTGAACATAAGGCTTGGTTTATCAAGCCTATCAGAACGCACCAGAGCAGCAGCAGCCACACCATCCTCCAATCAGTGGCTGACTTAATGAGAGGCACACAGCCCATGGACCAATCAAAACACAGCCACCAGGGACACAGCAGCAGCCAGGCATTCAGAGAATAGTAGTAATTATAGTTCACTATCTGCCAATCAAAGAGAAATAGGAGGGGTGCAGAATAAAAGAAAGAGAAAGTGGACAGAAGAAAACCGTTTCAGATGCACAATCAAGTCAATCACTGTGTTTGAAAATAACAGTGATTTCTACAAGAAAACACAATATGAGTCTTAATCTACTTAACGAACAAAACAGGATTAATGAAGACAAATACAGAACTTACGCTGACATATGCAATAAGAATGTTCTGATATTATCATTATAGTGTCTGTTCAAAGGTACAATCAAATCTTACTCACCCTAAGAAATATATTTTCAGCAAAAGAGGCAGGGTTGTCTACTTCAGTGAAAGCTGGTGGTCCTGTTCCCATGATCCTCCAGCGTGCATAGAGCATTGAGAGTCCTCCAAGACCCATGAGAGCCAATCGTGTAGGCAGTCCTGTTCGTAACATCTCACTTGCCTGTCAAAAAATATTACCACTTGTCACTGACAAATAAAGGTTCATGTTGGTTAGTTACTTGCAAGTACAGATTCATGAGAAGGGTACCGGATAGCGAAATTCTCACTGCTTTACATAGACAATGAATGTGATGCGACATTAATCATACAAGGGAGTGCATAATTTATGACAGAAAAGAGGGGGAGGGAATATAAACTGCAACTCACATCGAAAGAATTCTTCCTAAGGAGTAGCCTCTGGCTAAGTTCATACACATTAACATTACAGATCAAGAGGACATCAAAGGCTGCATTCACACCCTGAAGAAAAATACATAGAGAAGGAACGTGAAATGGCATCCAAAATTTATATAGGTCAGCAACAAAATGGATCTTTACTATTAAATTACGTTACATGTAAAAAATTCATGAAAATAAGAAGAGGTCAATAAAGAGGCATGTCTTTACAAAGCCTTGAACACACAAGTATTTATGGTCCATCACAAAAGTGTTTTTTTCCTCAATTCCAACAGAATGTGGTAAATCATCAGCAGTGTTACAAAATAGCTTGTGGATTGAGATCATGTTTCATTGATGTTCATACCAAGACTGTGATGCCTTGTTCTTTACAAAGCATTGCTGCAGCACACAGCAAGAGGCTGACCACAACCCACTGGACAGAAAACCTGTCATCTCTGTCACTCCCTGCAAACACAAAGTTAAGCAGTGAGACAGACAACGCTTTACATGTAGGTGTTAAAGCACATACACTGAACAACAAGCAGCTCCAAAATGTTTGATCCTGAAACCTTATTCACCAGCACATATGGACAGTCAAGCATTAAGTGTACACAGAGAGTACAAGAGTATTACTTTGACACCTACCTCTGCTGAAAGCTTTGCAGTAGGTGAGAAAAGAGAGCTGGAAGAACAGGGCACACAAAAGGTCTGCTCGACCCACTATACCAGCAACCTTATTTGGAGGGGGAGCAGATCAAGAGAATGAATGATGTGTTAGATAAAGCAGGAAAAGTAAGTAATAAAGCATGAATTAATTACAGCATTAATACATGCATCTGTTCATTAATTAACACATCTCCAATATCAAATTCTTTTTTGCATGGTATATCCAGTTATTACTGGAGGCTTATTAACAGAGTTAAGAAGAATCTCTCATTATCAGGCTGGCCTGTGTGTGTGTTCTATACAGTGTGTGGGTACAGTATGGTTGGCATCCTGGGGTTGCCTGCTTTGATACATACAGCAGGCCTAAGCCAACAGTCTGCCTGCCTCCCACCCCCTAGGTTTCACCCAGTATTTGCCCTGCATGATTAAAGAGAATGGAGAGGGGGAATTGCTGCCTTCCAGCCAGGCTTTACAGCAAACACACATAGTCTGGCAGGTCAATAAGCATCCCAACGCAGCTAATAGTCAGGCCATGCTACCTTACACACCTTAGCCCTGCACTCCCAGCTGAGACAGGGCTTTTGTTCTTAGCATGGAACCACTGCATGTTTAGTATTAAAACCTCTAGTCTGGTATGTCAAGATGCCATGATACTTTGTTGTAGGGAATCCACGTTGTTAAGAAAACTCAAGTTTATTTATTGCCCCAAAATTGTATGTCTACAATATCTCAGGGGCTCACAAAAGTAACTGCTCCCAAATCAGCTCAAGTTCAAAGCAGAAAAGAAAGTGTTAGCAAGTTTGATATAATTAATGCATTGCTACAGAGAGAAAACATGCTGTTTTTCAATGTATACTTGTACAGAAAAACAGTTTGGATTCACACAATCCAACAACCATTTGCAATCATTTTAAACTTCTCTCCTTTTAGACATGATAATGTAAGTTTCATGATTATGTAGAAAGTTTTACATGTCATTTCAAACTTGCATATACTGTTATAATCAGTCAGACAGTTGCTGTTGTGTTACCTGTTCTCACATGTAACTAACTTTTAGAATCATGGAATAATATAAAAGTGAAAAACAAACCAGTGTCTCACTGTACTCAAGTTGATCTTGGATTATACTTACACTTTCTGTATGCACTGGATGTGCAGCAAAGAAAAGGGCAGCCAGAAGAGAGGTCTTGGGAGCATGATTTAGTATGCAACCCTTTTCGTCATAGGACAGTCCACCAATCAGTATAGCGAACACGTCAATCATAAGGGCAGATATGACAGCATGGAGGATGATATTCAGCATGTGGAAGCCAACAGGGTGCAAGCCACCCGCCAAGAGGTAGTTCAACCTGTATCAGGAAGAGACATTCATTATGTTTAAAGCCTGGTTGTTAGAGGAGTACTTGAAAGTACAGATAAGTGTGTACAAGGGGCTAATGTTGCATCTAGACAAGTTCAAAGAGAGTCATTATGGCTTGCTGTGTGGCCAGGGTTGGCAAGATTTACTGAGTGCACTTCTGATAAAGTATTAAAAAGAGCATAAGTAGAGGTTAGAGAATTTTTCAATGTACTCAGGACATCTAAATCTGTGATGTTACTGCTTCACTTTTTTCTTTTGAATTATGTAACTTAGACATGTATCTTTGTACACACACTGCCACCATCCACCACAGGTTAAAGCAGAGATGCTGAGTTCGCACTGTCATTTTTTGTATTTGTGATGGCTTATGGATGTATTAATGTTACCTTCAATCAAAAATACAGCATGCACAATGACTACCATAATAAGAAAAGTTGAACAAACTGACAAGCAATTATAAAGAAGTATTTCTCTCCGTGCCACAGTGTAAGATCAAGGTGTGCATTTACAGTTGATAGGACTTATTACCTAAATGTAAGAACAGTGAGTGGTCGGTATGATTTGTGACTAGAATTGCTACTTAAGTTGCTTCCCCAGAAGTCATTCCTCCAAATGTTGCTCAGGGGTGTTGTTGGTTTCAAGTCCTGAAACAAGAACACAAAATAAATAATTAGTTGTGCCAGAAGTCACCACCTGTGCAGGGTGGTATGGAGAAGAAGCAATGTTAAGAGACTCATTTTTGTGAGTGGGGCACTTATTACGTTGCAACCATTAGAGCTTGAAATGAGCAGGAGAATAAAAGCAAAACAAAAAATACCTTGTTGTTGACAATTGCTTCAGAATCGTCAAACACAAACTCCCCGTCATAACTGTTGATAAAGCATAGGAGTGCCACCAGGGCGACAGTGACCTTTGCCTGGACTGGTGCAAGCTTTGGCAGCGGTATTTGGTGATCCCAATAGACTTCAGACAATGCCATGTTGCACCAGGTCTTTGGTTTTTTTGTAGCATCATCTATTGAGTCCCTGAGGGGAGGAATATACATATAGGCAGACAAGATCACACCATTTCAGATGTCAACGTTGCTATCCAAATCACGTTTGACATACTGATACGTGTCTGAATGCTGCAGCTGAGTGAGTTTATACCTTATCGTTTGTCAGAGGTTATCGTGTCTTGTGTGATTCCCATGTTAGCTTCGTTGTCCGCTGGCTAACTAGCTATCGTTACTGTTAACTCACAGAAAGCGAAGGTAATCCTCCCTGCAGACAAACACGATGCTGATCATTGTTACAGACATTACATGTATGTGAGGTGTCAGTAATTATAACACGAGCATGTAAAATTAAACATAGCGTCACCTTGGTGTCCAGCAAGCTAATTAATTGTGAATTTAGCATGTCGTGTTAGCCAGTCATAATCCCATTACTAAACGGCAAAGTCATTTCAAATACGCAGTGGTAGCTTATAGCGATACAACATGCGAATTATTTAACACATTTTGTTGATATGTGATGAGAGATGTCCTATAAAGCTGTGCCGGTGAGCCGAAGACGGACAACCCAGAGCTGTAAACAAATGTACGGCGTGCCTTGTCGCTTCCTGTTTAATGTCACTGTCACGTGGTTTGTTTTAGCCAATGAGGGAGCGCCACTGAAGTGGTCAACGATGGCAATAATACAACAAGCTTAATTCAAAAGTTGACGCGCAAATATAACTATGCGAAGGACACAGAAGAGGATTTGCAGACACTTTTTAAAAATTTTTATTTGAATTATTTACCTTTATGTCAATATACTAAATGTATGTAAAAAGAGGTATTATGCCTTACTGACACTGATAGTTATTCTGCTGTGTGAGGCGCTATAAAAAGTGGGATTTTTAGAGAAATTAAAACACGGTGCTCTGTTTTTAATGTTTTGTTGCCACCAGTTTTCAGATAAAACTACATTCAACAGCAGCACAAGCCACAAAACTCATTGAACCCTGATAAACAACAGTATAATAACAGTCAAATCCTAATAAAAGTATCATGACAGCATACTAAGTATAATGGTGTGAGCGTGTAGAAATACAGGCCATTCTTCGTGTGTGTGTGTGTGTGTGTGTGTGTGTGTGTGCATGTTCTGCATGTGTTCACCTGTATGTTTCAAGATTATCAGTATTTCAGATAATACAGTCACTGATGCCCCTCACCTGTAGACAGGTACAAATGTATTGTGCTAGTATTGTGCAGAAATTTTTGTAATTAATTTTAGGAAACAGTGCATTTTGAATGTGGTTAAATTTAGTGAATTTAGTGAGGAAATACAGTTCTGCTTAATCAATTTTGACTAATATGATCCCCTATCAATCTAACTTCTTCATTCAAAACCTTACTAAAGTAAAATATGTAATTATCAGCAAAAAACATTTTCATTGTGTAGTAAAATGGTTCCCGTCACTACTGATGATGATTTTGGATTTATGTCATTACTTTATCAATGCACATGTTGCATTTTAGTGCTCGTCAACATACCTCTAGATGATTTTATCTTTTAATTTACCACAACTCATCATATTCTGTATAATTAGTGTATGCATTTTGCGAGAATCACCTACTGTATTCAGACTGATATGTGTTTATGAGCTGACATTGAACACTTATTATGGATTTTACGCTGATGCTGTTACAGGGTTGTCTTGTTAAGCATCTGTAATCCTATTTGAAGAAGCTCATAATGTATTTGTAAATATTCAACACATTTGAAAAAAAAATTA
>JAQQZY010000015.1:19588398-19606694 GCA_030068375.1 Ostorhinchus rueppellii
AAAGTATTAGAACTGTTAAATGTGTAGCAGAGTCAAAAGTGCAATGTTTGTTTCAATATAATAAAGAAATATAATGTTAGGAAGTAGAATAGTTGCTTTTTAGTCTGAAATGCTCACGAAATATGCACAAACACTCGAAACAAAACATACACCCAAAAACTATGGACACTATTTGAGACAACTGGAACCAGCTTAAAAAGGCAGAACATGAAGAATTGTTAATTCAAGTTAGAGAGAAGTCGACAATCAGTGTGAGTTGCATCAGATAATTTGTTAATTATTTGGAAATAAAAAAAAAAAACACAGCATCAAAATATGAAAATATATATGTGCACCAATTCATCCATCCACTTATATCATTCTGGTGTAGATCTAGGGTTTGTATAATGTATGTCTTTTTGAATCGATTTTAGATTATCTTAACTTTTATTTTCCTACGTTCACTTAAATTTCCTGTTCACTCTAAATGAGAAACACAATTAATTTGTATGAAACAAAATTGACTTATTTGGCTTTGGTTTATTGATTTTCATTTGGAAACCAAAAGCATTTAGATCAAGTGATTTTCTTTTTTTTTCTCAACCAAAAAACAGGTGTTAGTTTTTGGATTTGATATGAAAACTGAATTTAAAGTATTGTAGTTTTTCATTTCCACATGAATTCCAGATTATCCAACGATATCCACTCTATAACCTATTTTCAAACAGACTTTTAAAGTGTAGAATCCAACACAAATTCTGAGCAACATTACAGAAGAATTAACAGTGAGGAAATTAAACTGACTAATAAAAAAAAAAAAAAAAAACTCCGGAGTCCTTGATTACTGAACAGGAACATAAAAATAAAAAGTAAAAATATAGATGGAATCCAGAATTAAATTATAAAACACATCTCTAACCATTTTATTTTATTTTATTTTATTTTATTTTATTTTATTTTATTTTATTTTATTTATTTCAGTTCCCAGTGTAGGTAAACCAGGAGCAATTACACTAACATATAATAAATTGAATTCTAGTAATGACTGAGGCATTTGTTTGAAAATCAATTCTAAAAATATGATGAAGAATATAATTACTAAGCTACTGAGAACATTTACCTGTGGCGCTTTTACTCTAGTAAAGGACCTGAACACTTCATCTACCATTGACTTATAGTTTAAATATTAGTGCTCCAACATCAGCTTCATAATAACATTGCTCTAAATATACAAATTAGTTAGTTGGATTTTATTTTGTACTAATATGTCAAAAACAGGAGGTGGATTTCTTTCTGAAGGAACAACGTGTTTTGTTGGAATAGCAGCAGGACATGTATTTATGAAACTGTGTTAATCTGTTGTCTGTCGTATTATATGCAAGGTTAGAAAGTGTTAATAAAAAGATGGTTGTCTGTAAAAATTAGAAGCAGGGAGTTTGTTGAGAGGCCCATCTCTGGCTTTGGGATTTTGTGCTCCATTTCACCTGTCATTGCTTAAGGAAGCCAAGGAATCTCCTTAATGGCCAAAGCTAGAGGCCCAGGGCGACAAAAAGGGGAGAAAGATTGTCAAGGGCACATTCTCAGACCTTTTAAATGGGTTTTGAGGTTGGTTGGGAGGCAGACATTTATTTAACAAGATAGAATCCATAATCATTGCCATGCATCAAAACATCACCCACTGTATTCATGCATTCAGAAACATAGGGCTTCTACAAGGTTCAAAACGGAATGAATACCACGACTGGACAAAAATATCTTCACTTATGTCCAAAGGAGGCATTTCTTCATACATGAATTCTTAAATTGATTTAGAGCGCTCACATAATTAGGAAATGGCTCCAATTTTAATCTCATCGTAATATCAAAAGCATCCAGCAGAATTTTATTATCTCACCAGGAATATGGATACTTCGACAGAAACATTTAGTACCCCCAAAAGTGGCTAATTACCACCCCATGCAAAATGCATGAAGTATGGATTTCATCTCCTGGTTCTTCACCCATGTCAGTCAGTTGGAATTCATGTTATTAGCATCACTTCCAGTGGGTTGACCGGGGTGGGGTGGAGGAGATAATGAGGCAGGATGTCCCACTACCACCAATGGAAGACTGAGTGTCCCAAATGCAGGGAGACAGGGCTGCCAGTGGAGACCTTGTCTGGGAGGGTCCAGTGTTTTTGTGTTCACGCAGAAGGTGACAGACATTGATTGTGCGCAGTCTGACATTGAATCACAGTTGAAATGAAAGGTCAGGATCAAATGGCGTGAAAGTGGAGAAATGGCTAAGTATCACGCAAGGTCCTGAGATGAACGAACATTGTCTGCATGTGTTTTTCATCATTAGTTGGCACAGTTGGCACAGTTTTGTTTGATCACAGTGGGTGATATACATTGATATTCTTCAAAGTCTTGTTTATTAAAAATGTTCGCTAATGACACCCAAGTTTATATTTGTAAAACTTAGTTATACAGCAAAAAATAGATACAGAAATATGTGTGCTGTTGGGAAAACAATAATCTCCTGAGGTAATGCAAAGCTCAGAGATCAAAAATTATACTTAATAAAATTCAGTGTTTTAAATTTAACTTATTTCTAGAAACCAAGGCACGAGTTTCTAAGGCCCTAACTTACCACGAGACAAAGTGAGACAAGACTCAGAAGAAACAGAGCAGACACATAAAAAGCATTTTAATTATTCAGTTATTTTTATTTTCCTTTGTTTTTAAAGTCATTATACATTACAGTGAATGTTAACATATTCAATGGAGTGGACATGAGAAGAAAAAAATGATTAAACTTTGCACAAAAGAGTGAAAATAAACTTTATAAGAATCTTGGAAGGCCAATAACACGATATGTCTGAGATGTATTATACTAAAGCGCGGACAGACTGTGATCAAAATTAATACAATACGAAGAACTACATTATTTTAAAGCAACGGATTATATCATGGTTGATGAATTCTCCCAGCATTAAAGCATATTAACATATTGTTTATCTAGGACAGGCCATTACACACAAAGACAACCAAAGCTATTGTTTCTCAAATGTAGCTAGAAAGATAAAATCCATTCTTCTAATCTATTTTCTGCTTCCTAAAACGTTGGTTAGTTCTTTTCTTCCTCCTTTAGAAACAAGAACTGTCTTTCAATGTTCTGGGTTATTTTTATCAGGGTTACGGAGGTGGAACAGACAGCTACAACAAAGGTGAGTGAGATATAATTGACTGTAAACCAGGAACTGAGTCATCGCTTGTAACACGCCCTGTCTGAACCTGTTTAAAAGGCGCTCTTCACTCATTATTTTGATAAAACTGCAAGCCTCACCTTTGCTGATCAAAAGTTTCTAAAAATCAAAATCCCCAAACTTATCCTTAAAGACAGTATTGTATCATTATATCTGTTTCATCTCCTCCAAAGTTCTTGTAAGTGACTATTGATGCAGTGGAGCTGAACCATCTCTTTTTGAAATGTTCACCTCAAAGGTGCTGAATCTGAATCTCTACACGATTGAGCTGAGCCACGGGGACTTCTCATGGAAAATCAAACGCTGTTTCAAGCACTTCCAAGCTCTTCATCAGGAGCTGCTGATTTTCAAGGCTCTTCTAAAGCCCCCCTGCCAACTTGCATGTAAGAACTGCTAATTTGCTCACCTTTTGTCACTCCCTTATATATGCATCACAGAAACCCACACGCACATATGCATGCACAGAATTACACAAAAGCTATGCACAGATACATCCACGACACTGACTTTGAGCAAGGGGCCTATTTTCATCCTTTGCATATCTCTCTGAGTTTTTCTGAGAATCTCATTTTCCCTTTGTTCAGTACTTTCCCTTTTAGTGGCAGTAAAATTAATTTATATAACTTGCTCACTAAAGGGTAAATACAACCTTGCAGAATATGGTTATCCATTCAGCTCATATTAGAATTCAGAGAAAATCTTATAAGGTATTTAAAAAAAAAATAAGGCTAGTATTGAAATAAAACTCTTTGAATCAACTAGTGTTTTACGATGTTTTTCACAAACTTGAATAAATGTGTAAAATGAAAACTATGTACACCGGAAAAAATCAAAATCATACCAAGTGTATTTTTTATCATTTCAACTCATCAATATCTCATCACACTTAAAACAAGACATAATCACCTGAAGAGTAACTTTTCAGTGAAATATACTTTAGGAACTTATTTTTAGACACTAGATCTTGAAATTTTCATTTCAAGAAATCTTACCAAAATAATTTTCACTTGTTCCATTGGTGGATTATTTGGCTTCAATTAGTAATAATAATAATAAAAAAAATATGAGTGGAACAAGTGAAAAGTATTTTGGTAAGATCTCTTGAAATAAAACTTTCAAGATCTAGTGTCTAAAAATAAGTTCTTATATCTCGCTGAAAAGCTACTCTTTAGGTGATTATGTCTTATTTTAAGCGTGATGAGTAGAAATGATAAAACATACACTTGGTAAGATTTTGATTTTTGCAGTGTATGTTATAAAAGGCCATGAGAGCAGTGATATGCGAGCGAAAGCAACAGATCCAATTAATCCATCCAAATTATGAAACTAAATATTTTTGCAAGTATCATGTAATAAAATGAATAGTGTTGTATTACAACTTTTATACCATAATAAATGACATCAATGGACTAAATCAAGTTGTGCTGATGGGGAGCAGTCATTAGGCTCTGCATGCACTTCTCTACAGCTGAGTGGAAAACAGCTGGACTCTGTCTGACAGATGCAGCTGAAGGACTACCTCAGAAACATCCTCAAAAGCACCATGTACAGGATCCATCCAGCGACCATAAGTGCAGCCTCTAACAGTCAAAGCCCTGTCTTGTAAGAGAATGACATCAATACAGTCAACTCCATTGAAGGTGAACCATCTACACTTTAATTAGGTGTGAAAGCTAACAGTAATTTCATCCTTGTCAGAGTGCTGTGGCCTGCATGAGGAGAGTACCTTCACAGAGGACGGTGATGGAAAATAGCTTGCATTAATGAGGGGAAACACAGCAGGCAGGAGCAAAGAAACTATCACTTAAAGAGATAAGATGGCTGATAAAATCCATTGCCTACAGAAAAAAAGCGATGAGATGACACATTATAATAATGATGCATAAGTGCTAAGTAAGCATCTTACAGTAAAACAAAGTCTATTTGTTCTTAAAGATTATGTGCAACTTACTGTAAGTGAAATATTATTTTCTTCTGAAAACTTTTCAGCTTCATTAGGCTGCCAGTGTGTCAGATCTATCCTCATCCCTTTAAAGGACTGGAGAGGAAATTGTTCATTATACTTTCTTTTATTCCCGTAACTGTTTCCTTTCGGCAAGAAAACCTGATGAATCTACAAATTTAACAGGTTCTTCAGGTGGAGGTGTGAATATTAAGCGTGGACATTGTGGGAGTCAGTTGCATGTGTCCTTCATCAAGGAGCCAAAGAAATTAGAAGATGATGTATACCAGATGGGTCACATGACAGAAATCACTGTTGAGATACAATATCTGAAAGTCTTTTTTAATTAAGTTTTTAAATAACCATTAAAAATAAATGTGGAAAAAATAAGTAGAATCATTATTTCACATAAATGTTAACTTCATTAGTACATTAAGTCAGTGAAATACTATAAAAGTCAGAATTAGAATCAGAAATATTGTATCAATCCTAGGATGTAGAATTATCATTTGCAGAAGACAAAGTTCAAAACAATAGTTATATCGGCAGTAACGTAATACAATAAGCAAATTAACCAAATAAACTAAATCAAAAATTATATCACATCCACCTCCTGTATTATTACTCTGTTATACCTTAAATCTAGATAAAGACAAAAGACTCAGCATTGTAAGCACCTTTGAACCACTACGCTTAAATGGGACTGTGTGCACATTTTCGATGGCTAGCGGTGAAGGCCTCTTTTGTTCTCCACATGAGGCCATAGGACAAGCAGGTGGGAACGGTGATCCCCTATGATAAGGACTTTCACATCAAGATGAAGACCCGGGAGACTGGCATCCATCATGGACTCATCACAAAGAATCTGTGCAGCCAGGCATCTGTTTTCTCATATTTACATTTTGCTGTGATGGCATAGTGGTATATTTGTGCTGACTTACATGGATTATTTAAGTGCTGTGTTCCATATCGCTGTATACATGCCACATATGTCACACTCGTATTGTTAGGGGCTAAAGCTCCCTATTGTTGTAGGCTCCAATACTGCAGATGTGCTGAATTATTTGACACGTACAGAATGTCTGTGGAAATCTGTTTATGATTTACATATATGGCTGTGCTTTTATTTCCTTCAAAAAAGGAGGTAATTTACAGAAGAAACACTGAATCAAACCATTTCAATATGTTGTTAGAACACAGAAGTAAACCAGGAAATGAATAGAGTCTGCATGTAATGATTAACCCATAAAGACCTGGTGCTACTTTTATGGCAGTTCCCAAAAGATTTTTTTCTCTATTTAACATTTCGTAAGAGGTTTATTATAAAATAACCCTCTGTATTTAGCATTTTTCCACTGAAAATCAGGTATTTTCTAATATTTAATGTACTGATCATACAGATATTCATAAAAGGTAATATTTAAGTTGAGGGTTTTATATTAAAAACAGAGAAAACTGAAAAAAGTGACTTTTTCAGCAAGGATATCAATTATTGAACATAATAAACAAGCATCTATAACTTCTGTCATTTGTCAAACTCCATGGGTTTTACTGAATCGATGTTGTAAAAGATGATGTTGTTTCCATGTTCACTATGGAGCCTCTGAACATCCAAATGGCTCGTATCTGATGACCTTGAAAAGATGAAAAACTGCATTTTACACTAATTAATTACATGTATTGATAGGATTAATGGATGAACAGACACTAAACATTTTACATCAGTAGATGGTTTTGGTCAGTGGTGTATGTTTGGGTCTTTTTGGCTTAAGTTTATTGCTATTATAAGAATTCCTCATCAAACAGCTTAGACTTTAGATTCACAGAATACAACATTTGGTGAAACTATACACACATTATTTAATCAAGAACAAATAATTGTTCAAAAAAAGTCTGTAAAAGACCAATCTTTTTTTGTCAGTATATATGCGGACATGCAACACACACTAAAACTGACCTTCTGCATTTATCCCATCACTAGGTGAACATGCAGGAACACAGCCCACACTGCAGACTAGGAGCCGTGGGCTGCCATGTCAGGTACCGAGGGACCAAATGGGGGGTTAAGTGCCTTGCTCAAGGGCACATCAACTAACAATTTCTCTGCCTGTCACAAGGGGCTTCTGTAACCTTCTAGGCCATGGGTGCCCAAAGACGAAGAAGCACTGATTCAATTTCTCTCTTTATCAATGAATAAAAAGTACAGGATCTGAAATACACTCAAATATTACCATGACTAATTGAACATCACTTGATATTAATATAGAAATAGAAAGACCTCTTCACTTTCAAGTAAAATTCACATTACTGCACCTTAGTCACCTTCACACCTGTGTGTATATATTTACTTTCATTTCCTGGTGATTTGTACATATGCAAATTTGGCATCTTTCTCTACTTTATTAGTGAATCCTAGTTATATTATTTATTATTTTTTTCTCTTCACACTTCCTTTCTTTTATTGTTGCTTTTTTGCTTTTGCTTTTTTTGCTGTGTGTGTATTTTCAAAAGTGTCTTTATATGCAGCTGAGCTATTGTGACCAACTAATCTCCTTTGTGGATCAATAAAGTCTATCTGAGTCTAAAATAATTGGTAAAATTGTAAAATAATGTAGCTTATAGAATCACTTTTGAACAACTTGCAGCTGATGTGTAAACCAGTTTTTCAGTTTTTGGTGTCAGCAATAGGACTGGAAATATTACACACACGGAGATTACGTCCTGTCCAATTCCATCAACTTTACCCAAAGCCTCCACAGGTGTCGGTGGCCCTGCCTCCCAGAGTGACGGAGCCATCATAACACATCACAGTTCAGGGTGAAGGACTGGCAGCACCCAGCTAGTTTACTGTACAATGCGGGCCCCTGGGCACAGAGACAGGATTGATACTTAGATCATTTGCTAGATGCCAGAGATGACTCTCTTAGGGGATGGCAGAACATTTTGTCTGCATGTGACCCCCACCGCGTTTTTTCTTACAGAGGTCAGAATTTAGACTGGGAGAATGGGTGGATGAATTGTGTAGCCAGAGGGGGGATGAAGAAAAAAAAAAAGAAGAGATGTGTGAGACCTGGCAGTGGTTAGGTTGATTTGTTTTGTGCTGCCATCCCTGCTGTTGCCTTCTCCCTGGTGTTGCTCACAAAAGTGTTCCTCCAAAAACCTTCTTGTCGCCATGGCACCCCAGGCCCCAGCATGATTGACACCTTGTCACATTATCGTATGACAGTACGGGTGGAGGGAGAGTGCAGAGGAGTGATACTGGGAAGTGGCTGGGGACATGAATACAGACAGACGCACATACACACTGTTGCACGCACTCTACACACTGATTCATAACGCACAAGTGCATGCATATACATTACAGCAGAATCAAACACACCCTAAGGAGATTCAACACACACCAGCTGGGTAATGGAGGTACACCCCAGCCATGGTGTGTACGCACATTGCTGCTCTAGAGGCAGATTTCACCAAACACAGGGGAAGGTTCATAGAGGGGCGCAGATGTTTTGCACATCGTGTACATCATACTTCAGAGACTATATGCTATTTTAGGGTAGCAGCCCGTTGTAACAGTCTACTGATTCTTCTAAAAGATGAACATCCATTTCCATAGCTGGGGGTCATGCTTGGTTTTCTAATGTCGTCACATTTTACAAGAGGTTGAATCCGTTCAACATCTGCACAAAAGATCATTTTATCATCAAACTCATGTGAAGTTAAACACAATGAGAACTTTACTAAACACATATTTAGTTTTATGTGCTAGAAAAACCCCTTCGTCACTACATTTTGTTGGCTGATCACAGGGCCTGAAGATGTATTTATCATATAGTTTATCTAGACAGCAAAAAAACCCCAAAAAACTTTAAGACCCGACAGGAGTGGAAATTATAGGGAAAAAGAAAAGAGGAAAAAGACACAGTAATTATAAATTACACACCTTCTTTTTGCCGCTTTGTCCTTAATGTAAAAGAAAAATTAAAAACAGATCTGACATGAGTGAAACCACTTTTTCAGCCTTCCTGAGAAGAGCAGTGGAGTTACGTCCAGGTGACGTTTGATAGAAACTGAGCAATGATTGGTAATTTCAGCCATCAATCATAAATTCAGCCCCCATGCACCCACCCACCAATATATGTAATTATTCACAATAGGGCTGTCATGGTGTAGAGTTTCTATAGCCTGAAAACAGACAAAGCAGGTGTAGAAGTCTCAACATCCTTTCAGATCAGTTGAATTACAAAATGTCAAAAGGTAATTATGGAATTTTTCTTTTTTGCCCAATTGCACCAAAACACTATCAGGTACTGCAGCTTTAATGGGAATTAGATAGGAGTTGATAATTATTTTATGAACATTTTTATAAGGGAGCTACAACTGTTTTAGTAAATTCCTCGACGCAAATTGCTAAAATATGGCAAACAAACCACTGGGTGTCTTGTTTTATGGCATATTATATCAGAAACAATGGTTCTGGTATTTCTTTTTCCTGGCTGATGTGGTTTCACAGGCACTACAGGACATTTTCTTCTTCATAGGTTCCTTTGGTTGGTAAGTTCCTGGTTGATCTGAGAATGTCAGAACTGTGTGCTTTGTTGTATAAATCGTTGAAGGTTTCATGTATGAAAGCTTCAGCCCAGGTATCTCCACAGGCCTTTTGATGGTAAAGGAAGGTAATTCACCCCTTTGTCTGGAATTTTACAGTTACTTTGTCTCCACTTTCAAGAAGAAAAAAAAAAAAACAAAAAAACTTTTGGAAGTATTTCTGAATGTCTGCCACACAGTTAGAAACTTATTTTAACAGTTATTTACCATGAAACCTCACAGTGTGACTCTACTCTAAAATACACCAAAAATATGATATGTTACAGGCTGCAGTCTTCGTCAGTAGTTGTTAAAGATAGGTTGATATTCCCAGGTCACTAAGTAGAACAGACAGTGGTAACCCTTCTGTAAATGGGACTCACAGGGAGCCATTGCCAGCAGTGGGCCACCAATGTTTGTCCACATGGGTATGACCCTTTCGAGGGCCAGGGCAGGGCAGTCATGCCAGTAACAGCTGGGTGAGGATGATGGGTGTCAGACCACAGCACTCGTCAAAGTGCAGACATGAACTTGACAGCTGGATGACATTGAACTGAGAGTTGAGGAGAATCTGCCTGTTGATTTAATGTTTAATATCACTAAGACACAACAGTCATAAATCCATGCACAGACGGTTATTTTAGACATACACACTGCTTGTGAGGTCAGGGTCTTTGTCAGTGAATTTGTTTTTATCCCCATCAATTATTTGGCAGGTGTATTGAGCTGACTAGCAGGCTAATATGAAATCCCCATTAACATTTGAGGCCCACTTTAAGGGTTGATATTCATCCACCTCTGTCTCTCACACTAAGGGGTGGAGGCTAATCTCTCAGGGTACCATCTAACCCCCTATTGCCTGTCTTTCTATTTCCTAACCCCCTCTCTTCCCTTCTTTCCCCTCTGGAGGCCTGCATTAAACATAAAGACTCTGCATGGATGAGTGAGTCAACAAATTACCACAGCCAATAAATGGGGAAAAAATCTACCCCACTATATGCCACCAGTCTCTCATTTTCCCTCTCTTTCTTTTTCTTTCCTTCCTATTCTGACCCCCACCCCCCTTCCTCTCTTACCTTACTGTCCTCCATTAGGTTATTGTCCTAGGCGTTTAAATAAACATGATTTTAGCCTGAGCTTCCCCTTATTGCATTTAGTTAGAGCATCCGTCCTCATGCTTGACTGGTTGTGTCCATCAACTCAGGGGAGCCTGACTTACTGCAAAATCCAAGCTAATACACATGAAACTGCTACAGCTGTTGGTCTAACCTTTGAGTGTCTCCTAAGGAGCACAGTGATATTTGCACTTAATAAAATTATGCCTACCAGGAGAATATGCCGCTGACATTTGCCATTTGTCAAGTTGAGGTGGCAGTGAGGCTTTATGAGTCATTAGTGTTTAGGGCAGAGTCAAGAGCTCCTTGCCTCCAGTCGTCGGTTGTCTGTTAACATCATATATAACTGCGTATTACAAAAAGTGGCTTTTCACCCTTGCACCTGCATTAAACTAGTTATGTTTTTTCCATCTTCCACACAGCTTGAAGGAAATCATTTCTCCATTCTAATGCAATGTCCCATTTAATAGTATGTTTCAAATAAATCTTGAACTCAAAAGCAATGATATTTTCTACTACAATATGTCATCGTAGCTTAGGAGGATGACTCTGAGGTCACAGATATCGAAAGAAAAAACTAGGCATCAACGACAAGCTGAAAATGAGGGGCACAGTTAGCAACTTTCACTCATGCAGAGTGATAGATGTTAGCGATGTCATGCTCTTCTGTGCTAAAGTCAAAAAGAGGTCATGCTGGGAAGTTATGGTTTCTGCTCTAGTTATAAGATGAGCAAAAAAAGACAAAGTCTGCCTAGCATTATTTAAATAAGATGGATGATCCATGTGATTGTAACCCAAGGATGTTACGGGCACAATGGACGTCGATAGTTGGCATAGTATTTGTGAACAGACACTATATGGACAGGCATGAATACATTCTTACCCACTTGTACCAACTGTGTGGAGTCTGTGCAGATACCGTGGAAATTTTTTGGTGACATTTCACAGATGCTTTGTTCTGTCATTGTGTTTTTTCATGACTTTTTTAATCAATTTGTTCCTAATGACTTAATAAATTGTACTTCCCATTTCTTTAATAAGTGATTTTTAAGAACACTGATCCCCAGGGGCTCCAGTAAAAAGCATCAAAATCTGCTCCTGTAGTGCAAGGAGACAGAACCATTTATTGGGTTCATGTCTTCAGTGCTTTATTTAAAGAATCACACAAAATTAGGAGCATCTAGGATCACCGTAGAAGTCATTTTTTCTCATGTCAACATGTCCTGAATATAGCGTGAGAGACTGATTTTCTGTTCTTCATAGCTCGATCAAACACTATTCATTTTACATTCTGTGCAAATTGAAAAAATTAAATGGAACTGTATTTTTTAACCTTTATTTGGCAAGATTGAAAGATACATCAAATGAAAATGCGATATTTGAATACGTGCAGGTTTATTTCAGTTATTTTATAATGAGAGGTTAGAACTTGGCGGACACTTGATGGTGTCAGGAAATGATACGAAAAAATTTACAGCTACCACATCATATACATTACACTAATCGCATCAGATTGGTGTTTTGTCCAGACACACAGAACAAACCCAAACACTTAACCAATTTCTTAAATGTAGTGGGGGAAAAAGACCCAATAATTATCACATGTATTGATAGACTGAATGCAACCGTGCAAAAACTTTAAACCATGGATGTAACATTGCAACCAATGAAAAACATGTCATATTTTTTGAAGAGTTATTCACCATATAATGCTTTTAATTTTCCAATCATTAAGACATTAAAAGCTCATAAAGGCAAATCACAATATTTTCATTTATTTGTTGTGAATTATTTACATAAATACAAGTTGCCAATCATTCACCAGAAACTGTAAACCGATCAAATGCTGAAAAGCAAAATTTCACAACTAGCAAATGATTTATAGTAGACCTTTAAGATTTTGCAAAGTGTTATGAACTTAAAAGTTTTCACCTGATTTTTTTTCCCCAAAGAAAACACAGAACATGAACGATGAAGTCCAAGTGAGTAAAAAGGACCCAAGTGACCAATGACATTGTTTGGTTTCACCATAAAAATAACAGATAAATAATGTATATCTAATGTCTTCGAAAACTACATTAGTACCTAATGATGTGTAGAAAGCTTTTGCATACTAATGTGCACTGTATTAAATAATAAAAAATGCAATTTGTATTAAAGAAAAACAAACTTTAGGATAATATGCAAATCAACAGTAATTTTAATATAAGAACTGGCCTGCTCATTATTTCACATGACATTAACATTACATTACATAAATAAGTATATTTGAAATGTAAATAAGCCGTTGTTTTCAGAGGATGTTGCTGTGTTACTTCAGTTATACTCAGTATCTCTACTGAACTTAATCAGTTGTCCATAAATATTAAAAAATGCTGGTAGGATTGGAGTTTTAGTGTGAAATTTTTACCAATTTCTAACAGTGAAGTTTCAGATTTCTACACTGTGTCCAAATTAAGACAAAATAGATCATTTCATGTTATTTCAGTGTTTTTCAACCTTGGGGTCAGGACCCCACATGGGGTCACCTAGAATTCAAATGGGGCCGCCTGAAATTTCTAGTAATTGATTAAAAAAAAAAAAAAAAAACACACATACCAATAAAAAAATATATGGTGAATTCACACAGATAATTACAATCCATAAAAGACATGACAAACTGAAGCTGAAACTGAAGCACTGTGGTACTGTTTAGCTGTCAAATGTTCATTGTGGTCAGTTTCAGATGCTGCAGCTCTTTCACAATTCATAGTTTGAGTTATTATTTGTTCAGTATTAATTGTCAGCCTTGTAAATCCAAACTGGACTGACTGTACATATCCTGACCAAGGAAAATCAAATTCTCACTTTGTGCAATAATCTGAACCTGGCTTTTCTGCCTCCGTCCATAATAATATACATTCTATAGCCTAAATGTCATCTAAAATTAACATTTATATGCAACATAGTATAGCAAACTATTACATGACCAAAAACAATTTAATTTCAGCAAAAAAAAATTGGGGTCATGAGCCAAAAAAAGGTTGGGAACCACTGAGTTATTTCATACAACAATGACAATGAGGACAAAATATCATAGTACAGGAGAGCCATTTCTGACAGGATCATAATAACAAGTAATAATTACTTTTTTTACACCTATTACTCAACTGTGCTCACCCGTGTTCTTTAAAAATGCAGATTTTCAAAGTAGTGTAAACAGATTTAAGAGGACATACAGAGAACTCGTTTCCTCTCAGGTTACTTAAATTAAAATAAGCTGAAAGGTAATGTTGATATTTTTTTGCCCAGTGACATCAAAAAAGCATCAACCATTCACACTTTAATGGGCCTACATTAAACATAACTGCTGGCTGTGATTTAAAATAACAGCAATATGTAAGAAAACAGGAAAAATAAAGGTGATGATGCCCATTCTGAGTCACTGTACAAACACAGCAGTGCAACATCATGGACTTAAAGGAGGCGGCTCCTTCTGTTGATAACACAAGTGGTAATGAAAACACAAAGATTCTTATTTTAATGTGATTATACACAAATGAAAACATGATTAGGAACAGTACATTCTATTTCTGCAAATATCCTTCAATCTAACACACTAGACCTTTAAATTATTTTTGATTAATTTAATTTGCATTTAACACAAAAGTACTCTGAACTATAAATAATTATCCAAAAGGGCAGTTTTCAATTAAATTTGTTCAGCCAATACTAGTACAGGAAATGAACAACTCCTAGAGCATGGCTGTCAGTAACACAACGATAAATGGGCTGTAACACTGGACAATACACACCAGAAAAATGAAAAAGTCAATTGTCATAAATGTCAAATGGATTTAAAAGGTCAAAGTGAGAAAAAAACTATAAAGTTATCGGTTCTTCAACATACTGATAGTGATACAGCTTGTACTTGGAAATGCATTTTTATGAAAATAGAAAAAAAAAGCCTCATTATTAACAATAAGATGCAGTGGGAATTCGTCGGCTACATTACAATGAGCATAAAAGAAAAACAGTTATGTTCAATGCCTATAAAAAAGTATTCCTCTTGGACTATTGCATGTTTTATTCCCAAGCAGTCTGCGTTAAATCCATTAAATATTCATTACTAAATAAGCAACAATAACAAAAACATAAATTAAAGATCATAAAAAAAAAAACCTGAGGTATAATTTATGAAAAGTTTACCAACCCCAAATCTCAGATGAACTACTTTATTACAATCAGGATCCTGTGGGTGTGGTTTAAAAACACTTGAGGAAAATACAAATCTCATAGGAGCTCAGAAGAACATTGTAAAGAAAAGTTTTAGAACCGACATATTCAGCAACTTGAATTGTATTGACTGAGTTAAAATGAAATATAGCGATAAAATGTAGCCTGGCAGTGAATTAACAGTATAAGTCAGTATAATATAATTTAATTCATTATTTTCCTGCGGTGATTCTGAGTAATAAACAGGCCTCAGTGTGGCCTAATGGATAAACATATACTTTCATTTTAGAACTAGGAAATATATTTAATTTTAAGAGATGCATTTTATTTTAAGAGTTTTAGGTATATTCGTATGGTAGAATTCATGTAAAGAGTCTTTTGTTTATTAATTTCTGTTTCTTTTTGTCATTGCAGGTTAATGTGAATGTTAAATATTCACTGCTATTCATGGTTTTAATATTTGCACCCTTTCTTCTTACTTCCTTATTTGACCGTATTTCAGTTTTGTGGAGAAGTATTTAGACGTACCGCAGTCACAGATACAATGGTCCATGTTTTTTTTTTAGTTACTGTACATTTGTATTCGATTTCACGACTGCACCTGACATGAAACGATGACAAAAAGAAGTAAATGATAATAATTTCAAGTGTGATTGTTTTTGCAGGACAGCTTTCTTTGTAGGTCTATGTCTATATATGTGTAGATTTTTTTTAAATAATAGTTTATATGATTTTTATTTTTTTTTTTACAACCTGTCATCCTGTATTTTAAATGCTGCTAGGAAACATCTTATCTTATCTTATCTTATCTTATCTTATCTTATCTTATCTTATCTTATCTTAGTTACTAATATGAAGTTTAAATTAATTAAAGAATAAAGATAGTATGAATGTATGGATTTTTCTGGCCAGTTTCTATTAAAAACCACAGACGGCTCCCTTTTGTGAATCATGAGGGTTTTTCTATGTTCTTTATCTTATACCACATGATCAGCGTTTCTTCTTTGGATGTTTCTTTGTTGCTGTTGTTTGTCTCCATGACTCATGCCAGAGGACGTCCAGTGATGGAAACATCCCCATTCAGGTGTATTTGCCCTGAAATCACTACAACACCTTAATTACACAAGAGTGGTCTCCATTTGATTTAATTATGCACAGATTTGTTGACGAGAATTATATTCATCCATTTGAAGAGTTTTGTTTTTTACCAGCAGAAACTGTAAAAAGTCTGTTATGAACTCAGTACTTAACTCGGTAAAGCCTGAACCATTAAATCATTGACAGAAAATGTAAGTTCTTTGAAATTAGAGTCTTTACTGGTCCTCCTGAACAACCAAAACATTTTTTTTCAAACATCAATTTCCATATCTGAGTTTCCATTTCGTATCATATTTCATACATCAGGTCTCAATGCTCAAATATCATCATTTCTGAACAAACAACACCATAACATAACACAAAGATGTCGAACAAATTGGTAATTCCTTTTCAAAATTAGCAAAGTCCTGCCTCCTTCCCCATTAACCCTAGAGCACTATCGCCGGGTGAGTTCCACCCAAGCAAATGTATTTATATGATGTTCGTGGATTATTTATCTTCCATTTCTATTCTCATCGCATTTTGTTCGATGCCCTCGTATTTGTAACTTCTACTGCTGTTGTGCCGGAAATTTCCCCGCTGTGGGACGAATAAAGGTATCTTGAATCTTAAATCTTGAATATGTTTGCACATTTGTCTGAGTGTCAAGGAGTCTGTGCCTTCACCAAGGAAGTCTCACATGTCCCAGGAATGCGTGGACCAAAGACCAAGTTTCCAGTATAACTTTTTTTTTTTTTTAGGAATTTTTTTCTTCTTGAATTCCTAATGTTTCAGTAATTTTGGAGCATTTTTTAGGGTCCTCCCATGACTTGTTTTTTATTTTGTTAGGCATGCCACAGTTGAAAATAAAAGACAACCACTCTAATTTGTCATGTATTGTCATATTTTGATCTATTTTTATGACAAGCAAAAGTGTTCTAGGGTTAATGACAATTTTGTAGTGTCACTGGAAAGGCCTCTGGTGAAGGAATTGCTTTCCCCGGTGGATTATCTGTGTATTGCATGTATCTAATTGGACACATCAGGATTTTCAAGAAAAAATTATCACACTAATCATGTTGAGGGCTTCAAACCCAATGTATCAAATATGATACATTTGGTGTTATAGGGTTTAACATAGTATCTAGTAAAATTAGTCACAGTCTATGTTATAATATTTAAAGATTAAAAAAAACCAAACTATTTGGAGCCAGTAGAATCATGTAGCCCCTTCTGTCGTTTTTCATTACAAAAATCCCCAATTCTCTTAGAAAGTCAGCCCCTTCAGGACCTCCTAAGAAGTTGCACTTGTGTGCATTTAAGCACAGAGTGAGAGGCACAGACTGAGGCAGCCTGAACTCTAAATACTTGAACTTCTTCCACCCAGAGACTTGTACAATGAAACATAGTATCTGCGCTCCAGTGAGTCTAGATCCCCCGGCCTCTATTACCTCTTAAGAGTGCTTTATGATAAGTCCAGTCATTCATATACAGTATGTACTAAGTTGGAAAACTTGCACAACACTCTGATAATCCTATTACTTTCACTCTATATTTGTGAGGGTGAACATGAGCGCCCTCAGAGACAGACTCCCTACAGAGTCATATCAGTAATAATGTGCTGTGAAGAAGCTGGAGTTTCTCATTTGTGCCAGAGTGGAAACTGTACTGTAACTTCATCCTCAAGGATTAGGTCAAGATCAACAAACTACCTAACCACATTAAAAATATGTTTCTCTTTGTTTCCTGTGAAAATAAAAGCAACCCTTTCTTTAACATCCCTTTTACTAGGAGTTCATGAAGTTAAACTGCAGGATGCAAACACTGTTCCCCATAAAGCTGGAATAAAATAGATTTACCTCTTCTCATGAAAATAATGTCATTTATTCTTGATAAATAAAATGTAACTGGGACACAGTGTGTAATCATTGTACCAGGTCAAAGGTTATTACTGATGTGTAGGAATAAAAAGAGGAATGTGTATTAATTGCTAGGGTTAGAGCATGTTATATCAAAAAATGAAAATATTATTTTAAGTCAGATACATACACTGTGTCAAGTGAAGAAGAAGAAGAAGAAGAAGAAGAAGAAGAAGAAGAAGAAGAAGAAGAAGAAGAAGAAGAAGAAGAAGAAG
>JAQQZY010000015.1:19607186-19618587 GCA_030068375.1 Ostorhinchus rueppellii
AAGAAGAAGAAGAAGAAGAAGAAGAAGAAGAAGAAGAAGAAGAAGAAGAAGAAGAAGAAGAAGAAGAAGAAGAACTGATAATTGATAATATAAACTGTTTTTTATTATTTGTTTTTATGTCAATATCATGACTGGCAATTGTCAAATGCAGCCAGGCAAAAAGAAAACAAGAGAATTAAAGAAAAGGCAAAGTTGAAGATATCAGTTTGTACAGGAGCTGTCCCAAACAGTCCCTTTCTGCATTCAGTGGAGGTTTCTGTCCATCAGTATCTGCTTCCTGTAGCAGTCTGCCTCTGTCGCTGCCTTTCCATTTCTTTTTCTGCACTTGTATTCAGGTCTGAAGGCTTGAACTGAATGGCTGACACAATGAGAAAAAGGAACATTTGACAAGTACGTACAACGCATATACAACTGGCAATTTCCTGAAAATGGAAGGGAAATATGGGCAAATGACAGAAATTAAAGTAAGTCTTTGACCTCACTAAAATTATATAGACGGACACTTATTGTATTTAAAAGGAGGCGTGTTCATCATTTGTGTAAATGTACAGTAATGCATAGAATGGGGCTGAAAGGCGCATTTCTTCCAGCTTAGTGCTGACCTAGTGAAGCATATGCTGCTGTTCTGCTATTTGTTTGCTTGCTTTGAAGACTTACTGACAGACACAAAAGTCCCAGAATACCCTGACATGATATTTGGGAAGAAATACAGAACAACATGGTGAAGGATGTAGAGAAAGTTGAACAAAGTTAAAGAAAAAAATACATTTATAACTCAAGTGTAGCACAAAGTTTTTCTTAATAGACTGTTTTGGTATGACATATTTTTACTAACATACTAAGCATCATGCTGAAGACGTTAATGCCTGCATCTAAACACAGAATAGAACAGTGCATTGTATTAACAATCATTGTGAAGGTCCTCTATGTCTGTTTGGAAACCGTTACAAAATGACCTGAAACTTCAGGAGTTAGTGTCATTGAACACTTCCAAGTGGATTTTACACACCACGGAGGCAGAAACATCTGGTTATAGATGTTTTTTTTGTAAATGAATTAATCAAACTACTCTCTTTCCACACATAATCCAATACTTCCCTTAACCCCTTGATGCCTATTGATGCAAATTCGCATCAAACCCCCCCCCACACACACACACACACCAAAATGCAACCAAAATACTATATAATTGAAAGAAAAAATGCAAATTGGAAATCAATTCAGGTGTTAAGGGGTTACATTTTATTTGAAGTCTGTGTGTTCCTATGTTTGGTTTCAACCCTTTTTAACTATGCTGCTGCTATATCTTAGCCAGGACATAACTGTAAAAGAAAATTTTAATCTCAATGAGACTGTCATTTCATAAAGGTATTCACTATTCCACACACACAGAATGATTAAAAAAAAAAGTGCTGTAATATTTTCCGGCTACAGTTTGTACAAATTAAATCTTTACAGAAATAAATCTCTCATCATACATTTGCACTTCTGTTATTGCTAGTTCAACAGTGATTCACATTGCAGCGTGAATACTTTGCCTCTTCATAATGTCACATCCATTTTCTGCTCCCTTGCTCGAAAACACCATATTCATGCACAATTTGACATAATAGCAGAGTTAAAAACATGAAATTATAAGGTAATGTCTCACCAAGGGCTATAGTCTCATTAAAAATGCTTTCCCAGTGATCTGTAAGATTGCTGGGTGCAGTGAGTTTTAATAGTTTGAGCATAGCACCCCCTGCAGGTAGGCATTGTTCTTTGCTAATAATACTTTGAATGCTTGGACTGAAGCGCAGGGCTCATTGTTACCTTTTGCTGCAATTACAGGCCTTTCTACTTTGATTGGTGGGTAATTGAATTGGTTTGAGCTTGTATGATTTCTGTCCGGATTTGCCACTCATATTCCAATCTTGGCTCCAGATCAGACAAAGCCTGTGTCCCAGTAATTAAAGACGCCAAAGCCAGGTGTAGAACTGAGGAACTAGGGAACCATAGCCAGATGAATGGGACTGATTAGGTGTTTAGTGAAAATGAGATTTTCTGGCTCAAAGACAAAGTACAGCCTCTCATTTGGTGCTCGGTGTTCAGTGTGGTGGCAATTGACTGCTGTTGATGGGGTACATTAGGTAAAGGCCTTGAAATGACTTGCCTGTACTCACTTTTACAAAGGAACTGTGGTGTCGTACTCTGAGTTTGAGTCTACGAGGTGACTGTCGGACATGAAACCAGCTTTTACTTGTATGGAAAAAGTGTCAGAGTTTTGTTTTAATGAAGCAGAGGGTCCCAGATTAGTTGGGGAGATAATCCAGAACATAATAATCTCCAGTTTTAAACTAAAATATGAAGTAAATCCCATCTAATTCTATACATTTTACCTAGAAAACATGGAATATACTGTAATGCAAACATCCCATATAGCAGTGGATCACAACCTGTTTTGACTTGGCCTGTTTCTGGAACCCAAAACATTCAAAATGGAAAAAAAGGGAAACTTTTTTTGGCTATAATTAATTTGTTTTTGATCATGTAATAGTTTGCTATACTATATTGCAAAGGAACATTAATTTTAGACACATTTAGGCTATATGATGTATATTATCATGGGCGGAGGCAGAAAAGCCAGGTTCAGATTGCTGCACAAAGTGAGAATTTGATTTTCCTTGGTCAGGATATGTATAGTCAGTCCAGCTTGGATTTACAAGGCTGACAATTAATACTGAATAATAATACTCAAACTATGAATTATGAAAGAGCTGCTGCATCTGAAACTGACCACAATGACTATTTGACACATAAACAGTACCACAGTGCTCCAGTTTGTCATGTCTTTTATGTATGTGATTGTCTCTGTCAACTCACCATATAATTCTCATTAGTATTTTTTTTTTTTTTTTAATCAATTACTAGAAATTTCAGCTGACCCCATTTGTATTCCAGGTGACCCCACATGCGTTCCCGACCCCAAGGTTGAAAAACACTGCCATATTGAGAAGAGAAATCCAGTTGAATTAATTATGCAGAGTTGGAACTCAATTACTCTCATTCTGTATTATAAAAATAAATGAATGACACATAGCAAATCAATAAAGTCAAATAAATGCATTTTGGTTGTAAGTGGATATAACAGCTGTAGTCAGATCAAGGTCAGCATACTTCTGAATTGTGGATGTAAGCCAACTGAGAGTGCAAAATAAAGTGTTTTTTCTTCCTTCATTGTGACTGGAATGGATTTTAATCAACACATTATGCCAGTTGTTAATTGCTTTTACCGCCTGCTGCTAAAATAATTTGCTACTTTTTTATTGTAGTAGTAGCCATCTGTTTCAAAACACAGGAACAGGATCAGGCCCAGACCTGGGGTGAATTGTGTCGTGCGATCCAGTCGGCTAATTTGCACTGCCACCACCTTATTTATGAGGCTAAGAATGTGTGGAATGGAGAGAAACATTCACAAGAATCCAAAATGAAGAGTGGACAAGAGCGGCACGAGAAAAAAAAGAGTATTCACCGACCAAATTGTGAACTTACCAACGGAGTTTTCGTCCATTTTCAGTGGGCGCCCAGTCACTTCTGTGCTAGATTATCGGTGCTGCACAGTGGCCCTGAGGAACAATTGCCTCCTTATGAGGCTCGCCCTGTTTTAACCTTTATCTGTGTCCCTTTAATTGCACAAAGATGTAGACAGATGCTCCTAGTAATGTCTTAAAGGGACAATAGCTTCAAGCAGCTCAGTGAGAAAAACGTTTACCCTTCTTCACCTCTTATTCATCTAATCAGACTCACTATTGATGCACATGTTACTGCACTTACTGAACTTCATGTCTTCTCTACTGCTCTACTTTGAAGAACTCAGAATTTTATCTGCTTCCAAATATTTTCAGCTGGAATTGGTTGCGTAGAAATCTATAAATAGCTGCATAGGGGGTGTGCAGTGTGTCTATATGTGTGTCTGACGTGCATTCCCAATCTGCATCTGCGAGTACTGATGTCGCAACATGGAGTAGAGCCAGGAACTACATTTCCTGCTCTATGTGACGCTGCCTTCAGAGTTTGGAGGCGACATCTCAACAGGAGAGGACCGAGCCATCAAAGCCATCATGTACTTTAATTACAGGTAATCTTGACTCGCACTCTTCCAGTCCCCTTGCTCTTTAGAACTTCCTCCTCAATTACCAAAGTGCTTCAATTAGGCCCTAAATAAGGAGTGGACATGCACGAGGGAGAGATGGGCAAATTACAATGGAGAGGGTAAAAACAACAGGCCCTGTAAGAGCCGGTGTGATGCAGAGGCAATTAAAAGACAAAAAAAAGTGTTCTACCACGCAGGGAGAAAATGAGAAAAAAAGAGAAAAAAGCCTTTGATGAGGTTGTTCTGAGCTAAGTGGAGCTTAAGAGGCAGTGGTTGAAGAGAAGAAAGAGCAAGAAAAGAGAAATTAAAGACAGTTGATTGGCAAGAAGGCTGATGTCACACTGTTTCCCTACAGGACCATATGCCGAGGGGAGCACTCAGTCATCAAGAGAGTGGAATGTGTGAGTAAGTCTTGATTTCTATAAAGCAAGTAGGCATCCCACAGGCAGCTGATTCTTTACACTCTCTGCTTTCCCTTACGTTCATTATCCAGCTAACCCCATACACACTCATCTGTGAAACTGGAATATACTGGGCTTTTGAATGGACAAATGAAGACCCTGTCCTCTTTAATGGGCTAATTTTGTCACTAACGAGGGCCCTTGTTAAGGGAAAGTGCTCTGGTTGCAGTGGGCAGTATGAATGTGAGTGCATTAGTCAATTAGCTCAGATCTAACCCACTGCTATTGTCTGGTAAATTAACAAGAAAGAAATACATCATCAAGGAACACGGGGTGTTAAATGAGAGGCTAGACACTTCTGTTTATGTGTTTGTTCATATTGTATTCTCAGTGGCTGTCTACTGGATCAACTACATTTTATTCAGCCGACAACTGACTCACGCTGTCCGAGATTATGGCTGGAAACTGAGCTCATCTAATTCTACTGCAAGCTGCACATAGCACATGAAAGGGCGGTCATCACAGGCCATCACTGTGAAATAGACTGTTGAGCACCACGATGAGTAATAAATCTATAAAAGTATGTTAAAAAAAAGAGGAATCCAGCTACTTTTGAACATCCGGGGAGAAAAAAAAAATCTCAGCATGTGTCCAGAAGAGGGCGGTGTTATCAAAAGAAGAGGTGGTGATGTTGCAAAGTATTTGGTCTGAGCAGATATGTAAACAGCATCTGACCATGAACTAAACCCCTTCATTTTTGTGTGTGAATAAGTAGAACATTCTGTAGTGGACTCATGTCAAAGGGAAAAACAGGACAAACAGAAAAACTTGATGTTTTAGGTGTTTTTGTCCAAAGTTGCTCTGTAACCCATGATAGTCTTGAATGCCTTCTTTGATCCTTACCTGATTCGTGGCACCTGAATGTCCCAAAAGTCTTCTATACATACTTTTTTCTCATCTGCGTTACATTTCTTTTTTTTTTTGTTTTTCCAGTTTCTTAATGTTAGGATGAAATATAGTTTGGATATTTTAGTTGGAAAATGTTTGATGAAAAAAAACCAACACAACTTCTTTTGCTTATAAATGCCTATGCAGTGTAGGCCTTTATTATAGTAACTGAATATTTAATAAAGTTCAGAATTTATAATAATTTATAAAATATTTCATGTCTCATCTCCACATAATTTCATAAGATAAATTTAGATTGTAATTACATTCACAGTCATAAAACTAAATAAGCATGAGGTTTAAGTATAAAGTGACTATCAGAAAAGTGATATGATATATTTATGATAGTAATACTGAAGACCAGAACAGACACTTTAAATATGGACTAAAATAGGAGAACAGAGATGACATAAGGACCTCAGACCTAAGGATGGGATAAATGATTGTGGCTTCATCAACACAATTAACAGTTCTGAATGTTCACAAGAAACAGCAGAAAATACACAAATACAACAGCAGCTTTGTAGTTTGTTTGATAAATCCAACACATAGTCTGGTTGAACACTACACAGTATGTGCCTGCATAGAAAAAACTCAAGCGATTCAAATGAGTGAAAAACAGTGATGAAAATTAATAGCAATCCCAGAGATCTGAAATTGTCATGTCAATATGGCTGTTCACGAGTGTCTCATCATTGACCTGCAAACATAACCTACCATACTTTCTGACCGGATTGAAACCGGGGGGGGGGGGGAGTAAGAGGAAATAAAACAATTTGAGACAGCCAGCAAGTGTCCCAGCTCTTCTATAAAACACAGTAGGATGCGCCACACCTCATATCTAAATGTCGATGAGGTCATCACCGCTCTCATCGCTCTCCACAGTCAGCTGTCGAGTCCACCACTTCTTCACCTCTGACCCTGAAGAGGCTTCATTGTTGACAGGGTTCATCTTACACACAATGGACTTGACACTTGTTCGGCCTAACAAACCACAAACAGAAGAAACAATTCACAGCCTGATTATTGTCATGTTTAAATCTACGCATATTTTTTTCTTTTTTTTTTTTTTGTAAAGGAGCTTTTCCCATTTGTTAAGCTTTTGCTTGTAAATATGAATTTATTTTCGCTTTCTGGGATCCAAATTATTGTTCTTGTGTTACTGTTTTGTTTTTATTGAAAAGCCTCAAACAGCTGCACACTTTAAAAGACAGTATCGAGTCAGACAGACCTGCAGGTAAACGCCACTGTCCAAGCTTCCTCTGTGGTTTCCCCAGGTCTGAAGAGTCCTGCCTGTAACCACCTCTGTCTGACAACGTGGGGCTCAGAAGCTGCTGGAGACCACTCATCTAAACAAAGAGAAGATTTCCTTTGTTTTACTAGTGCAAGTGCACACCTGCAGATTATATGATGTGATAGCTACAGATCAAGCTGTGAGCATGTGTTGGTGTGTATGCAGTGTTGGTTTGTGGGGCTTTACCTCAGGCTGCGAGGGGTTGTCTGGGTTGTTAGCATTGTGGTCTTCACTTGGCACCGTAGTTTCTATGCTGGGGGGGTTGAGGAAGCGGCTCAGCTCCTGCTGTTGGCTCTCTCTCAGGCTGTGTATGATGCTACATGACTGCTGCTGCTTCTGCATGCGCACACACATATGTGGTAAGTTTGTGATATGCGTGGATAGTGATTTCATGCAAGGACGAGTGCATTCGCATAGTGTATTTGTGTGTTTTCTGCTGAGACACTCACCGCACGGATGCGTTTCAAGCATTTCTTGAGCCACATGCGTATTGTCTGCTTGGCAACCTCCTCTTCTATGGTGTACTCAAGCTGTTCCCTTGCCAATAGCTCCTCTAACTGGAGAGACTTTCTGATGTCCACTGAACGATATGACAGCATGCTGTATTATACAAAAATACAAAAAAATATTAGAAATCCACAGACAAAAGAAAAACATTAAGTATTGAATTAAGTTTAATTTGCTACAGGGGATATTCAAACCAAAACAAACTGAAGATACACGTCACCTACACCTAAAAATAACTTAACTTTTCTATCACATTCACTGCAAGATGGGACATCCAGCACTACTGGTGCTTTAAAGTGTATTTTTAAACCACATGCTGCCTTTAAATGTATTCATTGTCAGTGTGTATTTGCATTTAATGTCCGTGTTGCTCCACAGTCACCTGAGCACATCATGGAAGGTTACATCTCCTCCACTATGCAGCCGCTCCATCTCATAACACATGTGTTTAAACAGCAACTTGTCTTTGTCCAGGTCCACCTCCAGCCTGCCTCTGAGCAGACGCAGCAGAAACTTCACCCTTGATGTTGGGATCACACCCTGTAGAAAACACCGTAGAAATCACAACACAGGTCAACACAGAAATGGTGATAGTCTAAAAAAGTTCATTTCTATCAGAAATCCTCGTACCAATGCTGTATCTGTAAAAATAAATATATGTACCAAAAATGACAGACCAAAATGTGTACACTTTTGTAGGTCATTTTAAGTTTCATCTGTTGATTGGATGTGAAATGAAAGAGAAAGACCATTTGAAGGAGTCTTGGTAACAAAGATCCGATTCTGTAATTGCTCTGTATGTTATAAAAGCGTGGGCTTGTTAAAAGAAGTGAAAATGAAAGGCTACATTCAGATGACATCATTAATAAATAGGAGGGGGGTCTACATTTTAATCCAGTGCACACTGTTCTAATTACTTTTACTCCTACTGCTCCATGCCATACCTCATTCCACTCAGCTATTTTCATTATTTTCTGTTCTGCACTTCTATATTATCCTTTGCTCATAGCCATGAGATCCTCATCTCCTCTCTCTTATGCCCTTATTCTCTCTTTCATTGCTAATTTCTCACCTCCCGTTTGTCATCCACCATGTTCCAGATGATTTGGAAGTGCCTCAGGTCATTATAGCTCAGCAGCTGGTCCTCCTCAGTGGAATAGAATAGAGAGAAGTTCTCCACAATGATGGCTACAGAAGAGAGAAGAGATACAGATCCAAAATGGAAATTTGAAGTGAACACAACAACTACCAAACTACAAAAAGCACGATACTCTGCATCGTACAGATTCAAGTTAAAGGAGAAAAATAAATGCCCTCAAGTAGAAAAAAAAAAACAAAACAAAAAAGTGCAAGGTCTGTTGTTTTGTCTACTGTTGTATGTTCATGTTTGTATTCCCATTAAACACAGTCTTTTTTTTTTTTAAATCAATTAATACACTGAATAAACTCAGTTTCTTGGATGTCAGGGCTGTAAAAAAAATTCAGAATTGAATTGAGAATTCCAAATCAATTCTTGAATTGGAATTGAAATTGCAAACAGGACACAATCAAAGTGTATTAAACAATGAAGCAGATATTATATGGACTTTATGTACACAATAATTTATTATAGGAAATAGGCCTTTTTTTAACCAGAAAATAACATTAAAAACATACTCTATAAAACAGATGATTACATTGTAATAACTTTCAAACTGTGGAAAATGACAGGACAACACTTCATTTCCCAGAAAACCCTGTAAAGTAGTTTAATAAATGATAATTGCAATTATCAAAACATTGTTTTATTTGATTACTTTGAAATGAAACTCTTGCTAATTATTCAACATTAAGGGAATGGATGCTTAATGTTAGTGTCTATACTTCCATTTACAAGAAAAAAAACATGTTAAAAGTATCATATTCTCACTGATATGTGATAAGAATGAATTTCTCTTAATTGCAATTCATTCTATTCCACTTCCTGTAATTCCAGTTCCAATTCAATTCAACATCGTGTAGGGTAGAGTCGATTCAAGTCCATTCACTGAATTGAATTAAATTCTGAATTTTGTACAACCCTGATGGATGTATATCCTTACCTAATCAAACTGTATGAAATGTATGAATTTTACATTTCCTATAAGTGTGCATTACTATGTATTGGTTTACACAAATGTCAAACTTTCATGTAACTTATGAAATAAGCTTAAATTGAGTGAAAATATATGCAAGTGAAAAGGAAAATGGAACAAATTACTGTAATATTGTTTAAAATAAATTTCTACTGAGAAAAAACTGTTTGAAGGAATAGAAGTAAATGACATTTATTCTGCCTCCATATCCTGTCTCTAGGCTAAATGTCCAAATGTTATCACCAGATTTGTCCAGCTCTGGAATGAGATTCTCATCAACATCGAAAGTAATGGTGAGTTCAGCAGTGTTCAGAGTTCTGGGAATTAGAGCATATATTTCTGAAAATGGGATTTAGGAATCAAGAAAATCTCCAACAAATATGACAAAAACAATGGAACAAATTCAGACAAAAACAGAACTGAGCTCTCCACAGCACAGACTGAAATGTAAAAGAGTAAAGTAAGTCGTAATCTACATACATTCCTCTCTTGAAATCAGATTTACAGAGGCTTATGTGTCGGATTTAACTACACTCTTTGTTAAGTTTCCCACATTAACATCCCATGCACAAGAACATGGTCAACAAGAGTTTCATGAATCTTATCATCTTGTCTCCTTGCTCTACTTGCTCCGCCTGCTCTAGTGTTTAGAGTTCAGTCATTGAAAAAAAAAAAAAAAACTTTCAACAAATATCCACACACTCACCTACAAGTAGGTTGAGCATGATGTAGGCTATAATGACGTAGAAAGAACAGAAATAGATAAGGGCTCCGGCATAGTTTCCACAGTCTGTCTCCCAGTAACGGTGTTTATCTGGTGTGCAAAATGGGGCCTGCACCTGGAGAAAGGGACATCCGCAAGGTAATCTGTATTAATGTGAAAGGCCCTGAATTATAACAAGATCTAATTAAATAGTGACACAAAAATGTAAATTAAATGTACAGCAAAATGTCATATTAAGGACTGAACTCAAAAATCTAAACACAACATGCTCTTATTGGTATCATACAGATGGCCGTGTCAACAGTTTTTATTAGAACACCCGCTTAAGTGAAAAATAGTTTGGGTGAAAATTGCAAATATGAGTACTAGAGCATACAATTCCACTAAGGTCCATTGTATTGAGGTAGAAGTAGAAGCTGAGATGAAGCCATCCTTTCAACATTCAAAACCTGAATATATATGCTAACAGTATTTCCCGTTTTAGAAAGAAGCAGTTTATTTCTTTATCTGTGGCCATATGTGCCCATCTTACCATGCAGTCATGCATGATTTTATTCCAATCTTCTCCTGTGACAATACGGAAGAGAACAGTGATGGCCTTGCCTGCTGTGGAGAAGTTGGCATGCCTGTGATTAGGGAACACACAGGAAAGAATGAGTCAACTTTGTACAAATCTGTATTCCTGGATCTCCTGTATACAGCCTCCAGTGTAGAACATCAGGATCAGGTGAATAAACAGAAGACTCTTTTCTTACCGGTTGATGTTTTCTCCATATTTCACAGTTCCAAAGAGAACAACTCCAGCAAATGCATAGCAGAGGAGGAGGAGAAACATGCCCACGATGATGAAGAAGCTCTTGTACATGCTGACTACCACAGTCAGCAGGAGCATCTTCAGTGTCACCTTTTATGCATCACAAACATGCAGTAACACTCTGTTATTACATTATTCAATTATTTCCTGGCACATTATATATCGTTTTGATGAATATACTCACATGTTTTCCACATATAGTGAAAAATCTGAACACGATCACACAGGTGCCCATCATGTAGGTGTATGAGTTCTGGAAGGGAATGTTAAATAGAAAGTTCTCTAAGATATTTTCATTGATGTTGTTAGCTTCTCTGAAGTCTTCCTTTCATTTTAATAGAGTAATATTTTGCTTTTTTAAATGGAATTATTCATTTTAAAACATTTCCCGTGGTCTATATAAACTGTAAATGCTCTGCTTGGGTCTGAATTCTTCATTAATTCAACTCCACAGGTCAAACTTCAAC